>JABEXW010000340.1:0-16611 GCA_013266185.1 Fusarium sarcochroum | reverse complement strand
GCTTACTATGCCCCTGCCTCCCAAGCAAGACAAGACCACTGTCCGAAACAAGACTCCTACGCAGCCAGCTTGGAGTCCTGGACCTCGTGGTCTCGATCAGCCCATAACAGTGAACGTCCAGGCTGTGGAGAACGTCAAGCGAAGGGCTGGCGACGACAAACTTTGCAACAATCACTTCCTCCGTGGGCCTTGTACAAGAATGGATATCTGCCCTTTTGTTCACAACTGCAAGCCTACGGCAGAGGAATTGCGTGCTCTCGCAATGCTATCGCGACAGAACCCCTGCACCAGTGGGCAAGACTGCGATGTCGAGGACTGCATTTATGGTCATCATGTGAGTCCCCTTTGAAGTCACTCTGGTATTTTGTTTCTGACTTGATATTTCGCAGTGTCCAAATGTTACAAATGGCATGTGCACCCGACAATATTGCAGGTTCAAGGTGGAGGCTCATCCGCCGGGAACAAAATTTAGCAACAAAAACATACACGATAACTAGCTGGGAGCATGGCTGCTCGAGGCTGGTGTTGCACGACAATAAAGTCGACAACTCGTTTATCCTATGATCGAGGTCCAAGTTTGGGCTTGGTTCTGTGTACGATAGGGTCAATTCTTCACTTCTCGGTCATAGGACTTTAATATTATTATATAAGGAAATGGGAAGATACCGGCACTTTCTTGCAAAAGAGTCTACTTTTCTTTTGGAAGGTTATGACGGATGGGAGGGAATGGAGTTTAGAGACCATCATTGCTGCGGACCTGGTCTTTGGGATGGAATGGCTTACAAGGATTTGATAAATTGAGAGACGATTGCAACGTGTCTTGAAACGGGATTGTTTTTCATTATGCGTGTGGCGTAAACTTTTATCTCTCAAATCACCTGGTAGGTATGATGAAAGTCGAGGTGTAGGTAGGTAAGTCGTGGTCCATGATACGTACCAATTAAACGGTGACTGCTCGGTGAGCTCGGTGTGCGACAAGGTAAGGTAAATTTACCTACTGTACCCCACATTGAGGCTCATCCCACACCTTCCCTTCCTCGACTTCAAAGTGCCACCTTCCACGTCCCACTTGTACCCCATATCTCTCTCTACCTCACCTCACCTTGGCCATCACCAACTCGATTGTTTCGCCCTCAATTCCACTTGATCCTACGAGGCATCTGGCCTATATCGCGTACGATCTCACCATCTCGTGCATCGCGAGGTCTACATCAGCGTCCCTCCAACTTTTACCCCTCCTCCTTCGCCCACCAAAACAGCAAAAATGTCCCACCCAAGGATAGAAGAGGTCTCGGACAGTGACTTCGACTCTGACCCAGCCGAGGGCGACATTGACGATTTTGCCGACTCTGATATCATGCGCCGCGTCGAGCCTACCACATCCTCAAAGACAGTTCCCGCCGCCGCTGCTCCTCCTCGCCAGCAGCCCGCTATCGTCCCCACCGATGCCCCTGGCACCATGCCCGCCTCGGCCGACCGATCTGCCTATGCCGAGTTTCAATGTCTTTACCCCGTCTACTTTGACGCCTCGCGGTCTCGAGCAGAGGGTCGTCGTGTGGGCGCTGAGCTTGCCGTCAAAGATCCCCTAGCGCGAGAGATCGCAAATGCCTGCTCGCGCCTGCGACTGCCGACGCTTTTTGAGCCCGAGAAGGTGCATCCCAAGGACTGGGCCAACCCAGGCCGTGTGAAGGTCGGCCTCAAGAAGACACCCGGTCACCCCGTCAAGAACAAGCATCACTTGTACCGCCTTGTTGCCGAACACCTACGCGACAACCCTACGACCGAGGACAGCGCTGGTCTGCGTGTCCGTATCGGTGGGCAGCTACAGCCTGAGCCAGGCAAGCCCTACCCCAAGCCTGCTGTGCCGCGCGGATGGAAGATGGGTGAGATGCTGCCGTATCTGAGCGCTGCCATGACGGGTGGTGGTGTCTCGGAGAATTTGTTCAAGGACATGATGAAGGAGATGCAGGGCGGCGGAGATCCTATGTCAGCTCTTATGGGTGCGCAAGGAGGAGGCGGTGGTGGTGGTGAGGAGAGCAGCAGCAGTGGTAAGAAGAAGAAAGACAAGAAGGGAAAGGGTAAGGCATGAGATGTTCACATGAGAGAGGAGGAAGGTTACAGTTACGACATGTAGACAAGAGGAAGATACGATCGGCATGGGATATGTTCTGGGAAATGTTAGAGATACCCAGGGATCGAGCATGACCACATATGACAAAAAGATGAAATGATTCAAGAATTTAATCGAGAAACCCCGTTACATGGGGGAATGATTTGACAAAAAAAGGCTTGCTTCTATGTGGATTTGCTGATTCGTCCGGTTTGATACGCACACTATCCATCGAAAATGTTGAAAGATAATTATCATGAAAAAGGGGTATGTAGTCTATGATCATATAGCCAAGCGACCTTGTAGAGCTTCCCACTCCCGCGATCCCACAATCTGAACGTCCCGTCCTGATCCTGGTGCCATCTTTCCATCGGCACCGGGCAACTTGATGCGCAGACGAGCTGCCATGGGCGTTCTCTTTCTGCGCTCGGCATTGGCTGTCTGGCCCTGGAGGACATGGGCTTTTTGGAGGACCGACTCTTGCCAGGCTCCCCAGGCGGCGTAATCCTCCATCTGTTTGGCTGCGTGGTACTGCGGTGTCGATCGCGCCGGCTTCCAGGCGAGTTTGTCTTCAGGCAGTGTGGAGAAGTTGTATAGGGATGCTGAGGATGCCATCTTGACGAGTTCACCGAGAACATCCTTGCCTTCGGTTGTGATCATGTTTCGGCGCTGCTCGGCGACAGATGTAGGCTTCTTGAGCGGCTCAGCCAGCCAATCGTATTTGTGCTGCTCCGATGTGCGAGCACGACGGTTGTCTTCGCGTAGGTATCGTACTGCGGACTGTAGGCTCTCGATGTCCGTCTTGAGGGCATCCATCTCCCGAGCTGTGGCGACGGCACGTTCCTGACCAGCCTTTGCACCAGCACCGTCAGCAGCGTCAGCGAAAGCACGGCTATCGCTGGCAATCTTCTTCCACTTGTCGCGCTCTGATTCGAGGTTCTTGAGCTCGCGGTCCTGCTTCTCAATATCTTCCTTGAGGCTACCAATCTGCTCGCCTGAAGCCTCGAGCTCGTTCTGCAAGCTGGTGATGCGGTCGATGTTAGCCTGAGCGTCACGCATTCTAGATTCGAGTGTCTCGATCTTGAGAACGGCGGTACTGAGATGCTCATCACGCTGAGCAATTGTGCGGCGGGCCTCGCTGTGCTCCTCCTTAAGGCGACGCAGCTCCTCTTCGGCGTCAACGGGGATAGTCTTGAGAGCCTTGAGCTCTTGCGACCGCAGCTTCCAGGGCGCAGCAGCGACATCAAATTCTTGAACTTGATCGAGGTCAGTGGCAAGTGCCGCCAGGTCTGTAATTTGCCCAGTGACGGTTCGCAGCTTGGATAGGTAGCTGGAGAAGAGGTCTGACTCGCTGGAGGTGCTCACAGAGAGAACTGTCTTGTGAACAGCAGACTGCACCTCGGCGTATGTGAAAGGTTCAGTCCGGCCCTCATCCGAGGTCAACAGAGTGTGGAGGCCAAGACCAATCTGTCGTGCCAGATCAGCAAGCTCCTGTGTTGCCTCGCAGCATTGGTCAAATGCCTCGTTTGTGTCTGGCAACAGAGACAAAGATCGGGTCCTCAAGTCCTGGAGAGCCCGTACAGTCTTGCCAGCAATGACCTTGGCGCCTCGGGTGTGAGTAATGACCGCCTCGGATTTCTTGGCAAAGTGCTGTGCCAGCTCCTCATCGTCACCTTCAGCCGGAACAACGCGCTGGACAAGACCCCGCAGAGTGTTAAAGGCGACAGCTGCCGAGTCGAGATGGCTCTGCATGACCATGGCCTTCATGTGGACATCGTCAGCATAGTTGGCGAGATTGCTCGAGATGTGCACCTCTCCGAGATGAGAAAGGAGCGCAATGGTGCGGTGTAGCTCGTCGGCGCACTTCTGCTCCTTCAGCTCATCCCGACGTAGGCCGTCGATCCAGACGTTCAAAGCTCGCTCAACGGGCTCCAGCTCGTGCAGCGCGTTCTGGTACTTGGAAAATTGCTCAATAGTGCAGTGAGCCATGTCATTGACAAAGCGATCACACATGTTAGACACCCAGACGAGCTTGTCTGAGGCATCACAGCCAGCAAAAACATCGTCCTCGTGTCCAGGATGAGGCTGTCCGTTGAGTCGTTCTCGGATGAAAGTGTTGAGGAGGTTCGCCTTGAAGGCCACACGACGGAAGCGAAGTAGGGAGAGAACAGAGTCCTGGTCCTCCTTGTAAGTATCGGGGAGGAAGAGCTTCACAATCCCCAGGTGCTGCTCTGCTTCCTGGGCCTCCAGTCGTCGAAGTTCCAGGTCGATCGTCTTGACTTGAGCCTTGGATGCTGAAATTTGAAGCTTCATGTTGAGATCCATCATCGCCCTAGATCGATCGTTGAGCTTCTCTGACTCGCCCTCAGTAACGGCCTGCGACGCTCTCATATCGTCCAAGTCGCTCTGCAGACTCGTCACCAGCTCACGGAATCGTGAGAGAGTATATTCCATATCCTCCAATGACTCTTCCTGCTGACCAGCTCTTCGAGCCTGCTCGGCAATGACACTGTCTCTGAAATCGAGCTCTTCCTGCATTTCCTTCTCGTTCTGCACATGGTTGATCTCAAGCTCATCGTTGATCTCCTTTAGGCTTTCAAGATCGTCAATGACAGCCTTCAACTCTTCGATCTGCTCAGACATGCTCATGTTCCGCTCCGTTAGATCTTCAATCATGTCTTCGGCACCTAGTGCATTGTCGAGTTGTTGGCGTAGATCTTCGACGGCAGTCTCTGCCTGTTCGAGCTTATCTTGGCAAACGGTGTAGTCTTCCCTCACAGTGTTGAACTCCTTCAAGTCGTCTTCTAACCCAGAGATCTGATCTTTGAGTTCTTCTTCCGACGCTTGAGTCAGGTCGCGTAACCGTAACAGGGCTTCTCGTAACCGTTCGTTCGTGCGTTCCATCTGCAACCAGCCTGTGCTCGCTCGATCCTCAGGAGTCATTCCGTTGCTGTACTCTTCGTTTTCTTCCCGCAAGATCTCGACTTCCAATTCCATTTCTTCAGCTTTCTGCTTCAGAGCATCTAGCTCAGCCTTCAGAACCTCTGCCGTTTCCTCTGCCATTTCTCGGTCAAGTGTCGCCAGTTCTAATATGCTGTCATGTTCGGCCTGAAGCTCTTCAATCGACTCTAATCGCATTTCCGCCTCTTTCAGTAGCTTCTTCAGCTCGGCGTTTTCTTGTTGTTGCGGTTGATACTTTTGTTGCAGCATTTGGATGACATTCTCAAACTTGTCTCTCTCGCCCTGAACCTTCTCAAGCTGCTTCAACTTGTCTCGATCCTCAACCCTCTTGCGCTCCAAAACCTTCAATTTGGCCTTGAGATCTTCAATCTCTCGACTTGCCGCCGTGCTCCCAGCGGGACGCGCCGTGGTTGTTGTTGTAGGAGCGGGTTTCCGTGCTGCGGGTGGTGTTGATGTTCGCGATGAAGGTCCTCCTCCTGCTGTAAGTTTTTCTAGGGCCTTTGTCCTCGCCTGAACGGGGCTCCTAGGTTGTGGTGAAAGAATATCCCCATTATCCTTAGTAGGAGAAGCATTACTTTCCCTGTCCGTGGAGCCCCTTCTTGCTTGAGAATCGATAGATGTCCGTCTCGCTGCTGAGCTTGGCCGTGATGCTGGTCGTGGTGGTCCGGTTAGCGACATGCGGCTACTCGAAGTCCTTGGCGCTGGTCCTCCGACTCTTGACGTAACTGAAGATGTCGAGACCTGTCTCGTTGGTCGAGTAGTGGGCGGCGGAGGGCCCATGGACGTGCGTGATCCTCCGACGGAAGGGCGAGACTTTGATCCCGCGGATGGGGCACGGGCATTCGACGGTGTCCCTGTTCGAGAGACGGTGGTGCTTGAAGCAGCGCTCATCTGTTTCGTTGGCGACTTTGTGGGAGACTTGGCAACGGTTAGTATTTAGCCTGACCGCTACACGATAACACCTACTCTTACAACGCTCGCCGGTCGGGACACCTTAGGTACCGGGCTCGGACTGGGTGCATTCAAGCTCTTCCTCCTACCCAAGCCTGCATCACCTGCACTTGATGTCCTCCCACCAGCCGGGTTGAAGCTGCTGCTTGGCCTCGCGGACTTTCGAACCGTCGGTTTTGGTGTGGGGGCTTGTGCAAGAATGGTAGCCATCATGGGCTTGACAAACATGCCATAACCCGAGGGGCAGTCAAAGTAACGCTCTCCCTGAACGCTGCCATCGTTTTTGCCCGTCTTCTCCTCTAACTCGACGCCTATCCACTCGCCGACCTGAAAGTGAGTACTGCCTGCGAAGCGGACGATGCCTTTGCGGCCATCGTTGAGCTGGACGGTCTGCCCAGGCTTGAAATCCGGCATTATATGGAGTTGTCGAGGACGTAGGGCATCGTGCCGGCGCCGCTGGTATTTAAAGTGTTGTCGCCGATATCGTCGTCGTCGCTGGCTTTATCTTTGTTGTTGCTGGTCTTGGCAAGAGATACCTCCTGAGTCGCGTATTAATTAGGTTAGGTTAGGTTAGAGGGGAGCTGTTTACGTTACGTAGTGGAGCGGCAGTCCCTGAAGTCGGGGCGCGTTTACTTCCGGATAAATGCGACGGCGGCAGTCATTCCCGGCGGTTGGCGTTTAGGTACGTACCAGGAAATGCAGGGGTAAATCTTAATTCCACTGGGCTTGCAGGGGGTTGTTATTGTAATAGCAGCCCAGCTTCACTTGTACAACATTGACTGTAACACACAACTTGACAATATTGGTCTTCTTTCAATGATTTAATTCTTCAAACTAGTCTATACCGATTTTCCTAAGTTTAACATCACAAAAGCAGTCATCATAGATGTTCACATTCTCTGTCTCTTGGGAAACCGTATGTAAACAAATCATTTGAGTTTACTAACACGATCAACTCCCATCCTTAGCTACTAAACTTTACTCCTATCCAGGAATGTGATATTTATTGGAGAAAAAACCAATCCGTTGACCCCATATGGCCTCTGAAATCCTAAAAGCCACTTTGTAATGTGTTTGCTGATATCCAGGTGTAACCTTGATCAAGGAGCAATCTCTCCGTTGCCGACCAGTCAACTCCAAGTTCTGTGTTTTCGATATGAATCTCGCCAGTGATCATCGTGCTTCGATCATCGCGCCTTGTCGCGGTTCTCTCGAAAGGTCCCTCCCCTTACCCACTCAACCACCTCAAAGGCCACTCGTCGCTCGGTTGCCTCATCCAAATCCTTACCAACAGCGATACGGACCACCATGAGCCCCGGGTTCTTATGGAAGTCAACTGTTCCAAACTTTGCGATTTCCTCCTCCAGACTGGGCTTCACGTATACCACAAAGTCAGGGCCTATGGTGCCACGCCAAAGAGTTGCCATCCACTGCCAATGATCGACTGGTGCGTATGCGTCTGAGATGGGCACGGTACAGGCAAATGAATCCGATAAAGTAAGGCTGAAGCCCTCCTTGATGAGTGCCACGGGTGTCTTGGATTTCGGGCCTTCATCCCGAGACCCCTTGGAAGCATAATCAGAGTCTGTGGAACCACGTCGAGAAATTGGCGACTCCGTGTCTCTCTCCCTCTTTGAGCCAACCATTGGTTCGGGTTGGCTGGTAATATGCTTCACCATTTCCCGTGATTTCTGGTGCCAGTGAATCATGGTTTCAAAGCATGATGCAAAGTTGTCTTTGGGTTCCGATGTCTCTCCGTCACTCTGCGAGCCACTTCGCTCATTGTCCGGTTCTTCACCCAATGCCTTTCCCCATGTTCTGAGTGCTACTTCGTTCGATGACAGAAGGGCTCTCTCAACCAGCGTGCCAACCTGCTTCAGCATTCTCGGTTTTGGTCCTTCGATTGCGATGATGGCACCACGGTTCTCAACTCCCGGGCTGCCAGAATCGAGGGTGCTGATTGGTGTGTGGTTGATCTTGGCCAAGACAGACAACTTTCGAGTGAATGGAATCGACATGACCATGGCCTCAACGCTTCTAGCTTGAGGATCTCGAGTATTCGATATTCCAAGCCCAGTAACAGGGGTTTGAAGCTGTCGGATGTCGACTTCTGGCGCTGTGGTAGGTGACATTGGGCCAGGAGTCTGCAGAGGAGGGAGCCGGAGGGACTCATCGTAAGAGGGGTGTCTACCTCGATGCTCCTGATCAGACCATGGTCCGCTCATTGGTGGCCGTGGGGGAGGAGGCATCGGACCTGACTTGGATCTAGTGAAATGGGGTTCAGGCAGAGGAGTGACAGGAAATGGCCGCGGCGGAGGGGCTCCCATCGACATTGTTCGGGCTCCAGGTACAGGTGAGGATACAGGATGGTAGCCGCCAGCCGAATTGTAGCGGCGTCGCTTCAGGTCTGGAGAATCAGAATCGTAGTCATCCACTTCTCGCTGCACAGGTCGCTGTAGGGGATGACGCTGTCTCATCATCGGTAAGTTGCCGTAACTCCCACGACGAACCGCTTCTGAATCTTCGCCCCGCACGTTTGGTGTATAGGGGTACACAATAGTCTTTCCCTCTGCTGTAGAAGGAGTAGGAAAAGGAGTAGAAGGAGTACGGGGAGTTGCAATGGACCGAAGATTGCACTTGGGGCATCGCCCAGAGTCATCTGCTGGGGATGAACCAGGTCTGATCCCTTGAGCTTTGTTACCACGTCGTGGCTGATAACGATAGTCAGGATACTGCCGCTGGTGGCGTTGCTTCTCTTCATCTGCCAGGCTCTTCCAGTTGTCCTTGACTTCTTGTGACTCGTCTTTCCACTGCTCCCCGATGATTTTTGAGATGTCGGGGTTGGAAAGGTTAGGATTCCGAGAAACAACTTGAGCTTGATGATGTTGACGGTAGAGTATAAATGCTACACATGATAAGTTAGTTGTGATATCCTCTGCGTACAGGAGAACTTGTTCGAGGAGGAGTGTTGCTACTGCACGCAAACTCAAAACCTCATGGCAATCGATACCAGAGTCATAATAGTATCGATCTTGAATAACAAAGAAAGTTGCAACTCACCGTTTCGAGGCCTAGGAATCTTGGGCGCTGGAGTACAGAGACAAATGTCTCTTGGACCTTCGCTGCTGGCCATGCTGCTAGGCGTACTCAACTTGAGTCTCTCAAGCCTACCATAGTTGGCATCAGCCGTGTTGATGGAAGCGGCGCGTTTTCTAGCCAGACCAGCAGTGCGAGGACTAGGAGATTCCGGAGTATCGGGCATGGTGCGAAAGGCTCTGGGCCTATCGTAGTCGTCGGAGTCCATGGGGGAGTGAGCAGGGGTCATGGCCTGGGACGGCGTAACCAAAGAGATGACCTGTGCCATTTTTTTGGGTTGGGGCTGGCAAACGAACGGGAAGATTTGTTAGAGGAGGGAATACACGGCTTTGAAGGCTTCAACCTTGTACCCTGGTCGTTGGTGATGTTGAACAAGAAGCTGAGACAAGACGGGTTGAAGTAAGTCGACAAGATCCAAATAACGTCAAGTTGAGGGCAAATTATAAGAAATAATAAAGCAAATCCTCGAAGATGATAATGAGTTTCTCGTATCAAAAAAGAAGCCTTGTTCTCTTTTCCCTTCTCTTTGCTGAAAGAATATCGGTAATTCTCGTTGTGTTGGGGCAAGTCTGTGCAGAGCCAAGTCTTTGTGTGTTATCGGCAGCCCATTCAGTAGCTTCCAGAGAACAATGAAACTGTACCAGTCCTTTTCTTCTTCTTTTCTTTCACAGCCTAAAGCAGGAAATTAGGCGTGGTTCCATTATCGTTTGCTCTTTGATCTCTTATTTCTTTTCCTGTCTCTTTTTCTTTCTTTCTTCACAGCCTTCAAATGTTCCCGGCACTCTCTACTAGTATTCCTTGCTGGATCAACTCTCCCACGGTGTTCTTTCTATCAACGTCAGGATATATTAATCGTTCTGCGCCTGGGATTATTTAGAGTGAACGGTGGGAGCCACCCCTACATGTCCCGGTATTGTGCAGGTTGGCTGAAGCTTGGCCTGCGTTTGCCTCTCTGTCTGTCGGGAACAGCACTGCGCAGCCACTCGACCACTAGGGAGCACACAGTAGTCGGCAACAGGGAACAAGGTATATACTGTAGCTGGGTACAGTACCTAGCAAATAGTAGGACGAAAGAAACCAGGGTGTGTTGGTGTGGACGCCCTTGTAAGTGGGAGTGACTGAGTGAGAGAGAGACGACCCAACGAAATGGAACGGGAAACAAGAAGCTCGCACAAAGGGAACGACAGCCCACGGACTTTGCCATGATATATCATCTTTTTTTACCTCGCCTGGCACGCGGCAGTTTCTCTCCCTGGTCAATCTTTTGTCTTCTAATGCAGAGCACGTACCGTACGCTCATTCTGATGTGAATACCGGCCTTCAACTGGTCCGCGCACACTCACGCATAACGCTCGGCCCCCTCACCCCTTCTTTATTCCAGCCTCATCCAACAACGACAATGCAATGCCGGAATGTGGACTATGTCTGGTCTGAGGCTGGAATGCTTATGTAGGGCCTGAAACAAAGACAATGTCGTCGCCGAAATTGGCATAGATGTAGTGCACGTGATGGACAAACCCCTTGAATAAGATACTTATACAGACTACCGGAGCGTTACTGTATGCCGGCCAACAATCCAGACCCAGAGACGGCAGCTGAAATAGGATTGGTGACGCAGGATTGCTGTGGGTGTATCATCCAATCCCGTCCAGGTTAATGTCTCGGATGTTGAATGATCAAAGGGCTTGTGGGAGGGGGTTACTTTGTTGTTTGGTCTAGGATTAGCAATAACATAATGGGAGGACAATACAAGGGAGAGGGACTACCCCCAAAACGAGCTAAAATAAGGCAGGGATTTGCAAATGGCATTCTCATAGTGACGGTCAATCTGAGCAAGCCCGACGCCAAAACCTCCGTAGTATTCCATGGTTCCCTATCAAGTACACAACAGCTAGAGGTCGGGTGTTTTCCCATTGAGATCCCCTCTTACCAGCTAGCCCCGTTAAAATAGTAATTATGACACATCTTCCTTCAAACCCAGCGCCGTCTAGACCGGAAATCAACCCCTTCAGACTTTACAAACGTCCCCATTTTACGAGAGGTAATCTCGTCCGGCCTCGGTGCTGAGGAGCGCGGCGCTTCGGCCGGCATCGAGGAACAGATCCTCACACTCAGCAACGTCCTGGACGTCGATTTGCGAGCGGCCGTTGGCCTTGGCAAGAATGCTGTTTCTTCAGTGTCAGTCGCCATGTCTCAGAGCATTTCAGCTCAGGGTCTCCCCTTTCGCCACAATGACTTACCTCGCAGGAGTTAGCAGCTGAAGACAATACCGCAAGCTGATACGGACACCGTGTTCCGAGATCTTGTCAATGGCAGCATCCGATACCGAAACACTTTCAATTGACGATCGTATCCGGACAATACGCTTGATCTCGTCCGCGTCGTAGGGCGTTGTGGGGATGATAAGCAGGCGTGTAAGAAAGTCGGCTGGGATTCCGTGAGCTGCGACAATGTCGTCGGTGCCTCTGATGGTGCACATTCCCCTGTTGGAAGCCAAGACAACGATGGGGGAAATGGGCGATTCCAGGGCCCTGTTCAGGTAGGTGAAGCACTCCACATCGAGCATGTGTGCCTACCAAACGTCGCGTCGGTTAGCCATAGAGTTCCCGTCCCGTTATGAGATGGGAAGAGCATTACCTCATCGATAAACAAAACACCCGGCACAAGTTCAGCCACACCCTGGTCGATGTACTTGCTGACCACTTTGTTAATCTCGCCGCGCAGTTTGTCTGTAATCTCCGTCATCTTGGGCTTCATTAGCTGGCCCATCATGCTCATGATGTCCTGGCCGCCTTGAGGCCGAGCGTTGGCCACATCCAGGTCGTGTAGCGTAACATCTTGTACAATTTCCTTCTTCTTGTGTACCTCACCCTTGGGGATAGGCACGTACTCCTCCGCTTCGAGATCGAATTCTGTGGCATAGGCGTCGGATCGTCCAACTCGTTTGCAGGCGCCTGTGTTCGCTTCGATATAGATGACGTCGCCAACCGTGACTCTCTCCTTCTGAATCGCCTCGTAGATACTAGGGTCAAGGCGGAGCTTCTTCTGTCCCTTTGCGCTCTTGAGTCCGATCAGCAGCGTGCTGATGGTCTTTCCGTAGCCGCCTAGAGGGTTCTCAGCCTCCTCAGGTGTGAGTTCTGTAACCTCTCCCTCGTACACCTCCTTCGTCTCTCGGACCTTGAGGCCAATGGCTCTTCGAAAGTTCTCCATCAACATCTCGGTCTTCTTTACTTCGGTCGAGTAGATTTCGCTTCCGACGATGGGGCAAAAGGGGATCTTGGTGCCCAATTCTTGGCTAATGGCGAGCGCAAGAGCTGTCTTTCCGGTTCCAGGACCTCCTGCCAACAAAACGCCACGGCCAGCCATCTTCTGGGCTCGAATCAAGTCGACTACAACACCGCAAGACTAGTCACAGACGAGTAAGCATTCGTCAGTACATCTTATGCATCAATCAGCTCGCTCACCTCACGCGCGCCAGCTTGACCGACAAAGCCGGCGGCTTGCTTCTCTGCGTATCCATCGGATTTCAAGCCCAAACCCTTGATGTGAGTATGGGCAGCTGTGCGATTGTCTCGCTTGTTGCCCTTCACCTCGCTGATCTGAACCATGATGCCGGTGGGCGTCGGATCCGTCGACAAATGTGATGTTTTCTAGTCGGTTTTATTTACGCGATGGTCCGATTCGTATTATTCAGCGATTTTGTGGTGGAATGATCGAGTATGGTGATGGTTGAGGTCGCAGTCCTGAGCTTCCAAATATTTGCGACTGAAGCTGAGCCAACGAGCTGCTCTAGGCCAGGCGCGTCCTCGCGCTATGTCGGTCACGTGATCAGCATATCAAGCCTACCCTATATCTCCAAATGTCTTAGGCTTCGAGTTTCATGTGTGTTGACGATAGACATCTCATGGTGACCTTATTAGTATTACTGACGTGTTGAGGTCTCAACTCGGCGGTGCCTGTAAATGTATTTATATAATGGCTGACTGCGGCATGTGAACCACGAAAGTTGGGTATCAACTTGACCATATAGACACGCACATGGTCCAACAAATAGTTGCGACAAACAGCAATAATCCCCAGAAAAATAGTATCCTTATCGTAGACTGTAGGCTAAAATTTAACCAGAGTGTCCAATTCATATCGTTTTCTATTAGTATTCTAAGCTAGAGCTGACTAGATATTCTCGATTATTTGCTAGACTGTCTAGCATGTTCAACTGTGTGCTACACCATCACTTGCATGATCATCACTACCGTATGCTGCAATACCGCTCGAAAGAAAAACTGATATCATCTATGTAAACATTTATGCAGGTATCAATACATTATCAACACTACAAAATCATTTTCCAATTGGTCCCCCAAGACCTACAGCGGCGTCACATTGGATGATTAGGGAACGATAATATCCTATCGAAAATGAGACCTCCCGTCTCACTATTACAAGTATGGAAAGTGCCGATGCCGATGAACCGAAGTCGAAGGATCGCCGTAGTCGTCGAAACATAGTTTATTGACGTACAACACGACGGTAAACTTAACTGACATAAGTCTTACCCATACAGTAATAACATATATAGAATTAAAGGGCCTTTTATACTAGGTATCTAACGAGAAGGTCTCAATTCTTCAGAAGCTCCCGAATCTGGCAAAAGCATAGGAGAGCCCTCCTGTTCACCCTCTAAGTTCCCCTGTCTCTCAACATCATCCGAAGGGGCCTTCGGAGGCGGCGGCGGCTTCTTGACCATGACGACACCAATCGCACTCCCAAAAATCAGAGTACATCCTGCGCCACTCATGAGTCCCATTCGGTGTCCAAAAACCCACCGGTCGAAGCTCGCGGCAAAGAGCATATGCGTATAGACCATGGCGTTAGCACGATTCGACTTGTCGGCTCCAAGACCCGCGGTCAACAAATACTGCATAATGAATCCCAAGATACCCAAGGGGAGCAACAGCACCCACTGCCTGAGGGTAGTTGGAGTAACCCAGCGCAGAGCTGGTTGCTCAATATCAAGGATAGGCGCAAAGATAAGCATGGCTGATGCGATGAATGTGGCAATGACACCAAAATAGTTGACAGAGATCAAGGGATGGGCTCTCTTTCCGATTGTTCGAAGAGTCGTAAAGGCACCGGCTGCTCCCAAAACACCCAAGAGAGCAAAGCCGACAGCTATTAAACGTTCCTCAGGCGTGGCTTCATGGTCGGTACCGGGTAGACCTCCAGACTCGGGTGGCTCGGTTGTTGTAGCATCATCATCTTCACCAGACTGTGAGAACAGCGAGGTAGGCCAAGCAATCAACACGACGCCAAGGAGAGCAATCAACGTCGCAAGCTGCTCGATTCGAGTGAATGGTTCACGAAGGGCGAACCAGCATATGAAGCCAGCAACCCCAGGGGCTAGGAAAGTAATGACGGTGGCATCAGCGAGCGAGATATACATCATCGAGTACCACATGCCGAAAATACCCCAGAAACCACAACCTCCGCGAAGCCATAGTAGCCATCGGATCTCTTTCTTGCCAAAAGGAAAGTCGGGCGTTTTGCTCCACCACATGTAAGCCATACATAACACCGCTGTTATGGAATGTCTCATGAGCAGGGCCTGGACAGGATGCATGCCGTCGCCTTCGAGTTCGAGTAAACGGGCACTGAGGTTCATCAAGGATCCGAAGAATTGGGACAGAGCGACGTAAGCAGCAGGCTTATTCCTCACCCAGAATTGTTGCCATTTCGATGGCGGTGCCGCGGTCGGTAAGCCGGTTCCATGGTGCGAGAATTGTGTCATGGGAATTGGTGACGGGCATGGTGATGGACTCGACGACATACGACGGAAGTCATCAAAACTCGACCCATCGAACTTCGAAGGCATCGGATTTGGAGATGGCGAGGGCGGTAATAGATGCTGATGTGATTCCTGGGCATCCCCAAGCGCCAGCTTTGCCCCGGGAGCTTGAGAAAACTCCTCATAGGGCGGAGGAGTTCTAGAATTCCTCTCCATTGTGTTCAAAACAGTGACAAGGAGATATTGCTCTTGTCCATGAAACTGTTGCGAACCGGCAACGGCGGGATGTTGCACATTGAAGAGAAGACGACCAGCAAAGAACAGAGCAGAGTCACAGCTTTAACAATAGCCCGGCCGAATCTTACAAATGGCAAAAACTTCACTGCCTAGACAGTTAGACTGCATGGTCAACCGAATCGACGACTGAACCAGCGTCAACCATTCATAACCAACCACCCCGCAGCCGAAACCCACCGATCATGGAACCTTTTCTCTTTCTTCTCACAGTAACCAACCGGTGAACCAACAAGAAGCGAGTCTCTTGCGGTGGGGGCGGAGCCTAGCCCCAGCAACTGCTCAGGACCCTTGATGACGAAACCGAATGAAAGTGCAGACTGAGTCCTAGTCCGAGGAGCAGTCATCTTCAGCTCGCCTTGACACCAGCTCGCCGGCCACCGGCCATTGAGAGCAGAAAGCAACAGAACAATTGCTGACCATGACACACGACCATATCAAGAGTGTCAGGGTCAGTGGCGAAGGCCTCAAGAAGTTGGTGGGCGCTTAGGAAGACGGAAGAGTCAAGGGCGGTCGATGTGACTGTCAACACCCACTTGCATCGTCTTGGCCCTGCAGCTAGAAAAAAATCGCCCTCTCCGACCGACTTCGGTGTCGGTTAAAGCGGCCGAAGAAGACGGGAAGAAGAGATGCATGTCCGTTGGAGGTTGGAGCTGAGTTGAGTGGGACCGGGGATACAAGATCCGGGCTATTTCCCCAGCTTGCCACGAGGGTTCGCCGATCCGCCCTGGCTAGTGAGGCATGGATGGTTGGGGTCGGAATTACTGACATGAGATGGAGATCTCAGTTGCAGTTAACTAAACTGAGACTTTAAAAACTGTGTAAAAATTAGGAAAATCTCTATAAGTAGTTACTAGGCGACAAAGTGTCCAGAGTTAAAAACACGAGAAACTTCGAGGGCTGATAACCCGTGATTGGAAGCAGCTTGAAAATCACGTTGCAGCGGATTTCATCATAATCAAGTACTTATTGATGGTAGCAAGCTGACACCACCACAGATCGGTCCTCCGTTGATAACAGGATGAGGATCTCTCAATCTCATAAAAAATAATTCAAAATTGCGAGAGAAATAGTCACCTTGACATAGGTTCCGTAGAAACTTTTACCTAAATCTTCAAGTGGTCAATGTTTGCGTGATAGTTCGTGATATACGCTGTTATTGATGCCATTTCCCTATTTGTAACTCCGAGCCTATCCGCTTCATGAGAATACCCTCAAACGCCAGAGCACAATCCGTATGTCTATATGTAAAACACCCCGGACGCAATAAAAAGAAAAGACGCCGATAACCATATTCCAAAATTGTCCAACAGCTTATCAGCGCTTCTTGCCCAGCGCATCAAGCTCCGCCTCAACATCATCATCAGCTTCACCAAGTTCCTCCTCAGCCCTCGACGCCGCAGACGCTGGAACA
>JABEXW010000339.1:0-24309 GCA_013266185.1 Fusarium sarcochroum | reverse complement strand
TCCTCCTCTTCCTCATCCTCATCCCACATGTCACTCCAGCTCTTAGACACGGCTTCCTGTCGTCGACCAAAGACCATGGACATAGCCGGCATGGGCTTAGCCATAGTGATTGGGAGAGATCCAGCAGTAGCCGAAGATCTGTTGAACCGAGCTGTTGGCTTGATGGCAAGCGACTTCATCGAGGCACCAAGGTGTGAGTCGTAAACAGACGACATGGGAGTCTGCATGTTAGCAGAGCACCAGTCGGCAGTAGTCGCCTCAGACTTGGGGAAAAGCTCCTCGGTGTAGCTCTCGTCGTCGGGAATGACACTGAGTTGTCGGCCGACATGAGGAGTACCGTGAAGGGCCTTGGCCCAGGGGAAGGCACCGGTGTCAACTGCAGGGGACTGGATGGATGGAGTGCGAAGGGGCTCGCGGTTGGCAGTGGCCACGTTGGGACTCTCGGCGCCGCAGTACTCATCATCATCCTCGTCGTCGGTAGTGAAAGTGACAACGCGAAGCAGAGCCTCACGAGCACCTTCCAGTGAACGTCGCCTAGGGTCAAGGTTCATGCACTGCACGAGCACCTCATACGTGTCCTGGGACATGGCGGGGAAGACGTCGAAAAGGGACTGCTTGTCCCGAGAGTAGTCGAGGAACAGGGGGTCAGACTCGGTTGGGGTGGTGAAAGGGTTGCGAGAGAAGAGAATGTTGAGCAGACAGATACCAATGGCCCAGACATCCGCCTCGGCAGGCGAGTAACCGGCGCCGGCCGAATCGAACTGTTCGGGAGCCATGTAGCGATCGCTGCCAACAGTCATCTCATAGGACCACTTTTCTGTAGTTGCCAAACCAAAGTCACCAAGCTTCATGGCACCGTCCTGAGTAAGGAAGATGTTCTCAGGCTTGATATCGCGATGGTAGACTCCCTTAGAGTGCATGTAATGGACGGAATCGATGAGCTCGAGCATGAATTGGCGGACATGTTCCGTCTCAAGAGGGCCATGGCCTTTTCGGATTGCTTCGTAAAGATCACCCTGACCACAGAATTCGAGAACCAGGTAGATGTGAGAGTCGGTCTCGAAGGAGTCAATCAGGTTAACGATGTTGTCGTGGGAGCCCAGGCGGCTGTGCAGGGCTTCCTCCTCGGACTTCTCATCAACAGCGAAATCGGAGAAACCTTCAGGGCATGCACTTCGCTTGGTAAGGCACTTGATAGCGACAGGCTCATTGGTCACGAGGTCCTGGGCCTTGAATACCATACCAAAAGATCCGTGGTTGAGAGGAGAGATAGTTTGATAACGTCCCTTGAGGAGAGCACCGCCAACGAACTTTTCCTTGAGGCATTCCATGGCATAGAAAAAGAGAACAAAGCTGTTCAGAAATGAAGAAAATGAATAAATAAAAAGATAAAAAGGGTAATAGTCGTACAAAAAAAAGTTTTTTGATGTTTGTCAATAGCCGGCGACGTAGGGAAGTCCGGAGGAGTCGAGGTTGAAGCTCTTAGAGACGCTAGAGCTGATGCAAGAAAATATGAATGTTTTGCAGTATGTGAAAAATGTACAATTGTCGTAATTGATGAAATGCAGTGAGAAAGTTGTTGTTGTTGAAGTTGTTGATAGTCGTTGGTATTCAGAGGCTCATTGGAGGGTATTCGATAGGCTTGACAAAAGAAATGATTATCGAATGGTCGTGACGGCGGCGAGTTGCGAAGACCGAAGCGGCCAAAGGTTCAAGGCAAGGAAAATGAAATTCGTTATAATGACATGGGTACGTTTTTTTGTAACTTTGTAAAAAGAATGACTCTGACAATGAGGTGTGTCGAGGACGGCTTGGGACGAGGCCGACCGGAGAGTTAGAGTTGGTCAAGACCAGATGAAGATGGTAGTTGTGAGGAGGTATCCGGATTCGACGAGGCCGATGAGTCGACTTGTCGGACCAGTCAAGCTGGCACCGGAGGATAGGGGAGCGAAGCTCGCCCGGGTGGAGTTCCTAAGCTCAGCCGGGGACGGTTGAGTCACGCGGGCCGGATAGGCCGAGCTGCGGAGTCTAGAGACCGAAAAGTAGGCGGAAGTCGAAGAGGAAACCCTCAACGGCTCGATGCAGCACAAGACGATTCTTCTATACGACGTGTCCGACTGTAGGATGCGCTTCGTTGATGACCGAGGTCGGCTTTTCAAGGTGCACGATAACGGAGCGATGTAATAGGAGATCTAGGCGAACAAGGACTTGCAAGTCTAATGCAGCGGCAAACAACACAAGTCAAGGACGCTTCTTCTTCTCGTAGAGGATTGTATAGCTCGAGCTGTGTTCGTCGATGGGTGGTTGGTTGATTGGTTGGGTATCGTTGAATCACAGCGATAGCGTAGTTGCTTGCTTCGGGAGAGGTGGCGAGGCGGGAGTCGTTCGGTGTTGACGAACGGAGATTGGTAGGATTAGATATGGTATAGACAGAAGAGATTGAGATAGTGAGAGAAGAGTGGCAAGCTCGAGAAGAAAGAAGGCCTTTGAAGATGCGGAAAGCGTACAAATGAAGGGAAAGCGAGGTGGAGAGACGATGATAAGAAAGTAGGGGAAGGAAGACAAGAGAAGAGAGTGAGTTGTAGGGAAAGGCGGTGATGGAACTAGGTGGAGAGGGATGGATGGGGATGGATGGCCATGGGGTAGGCTGGATTAGTGAGGTGAGTGAGTGCTCATACTGTCTGGTACCCCCAAGACAAGACAAGACCCCTTCCAAGGCAGGTGCGACAACGAGTAAGAACTGGGCCAGGAGCGAACGGGGGGTGTGCCTCGACTGCACAGTATCCACTCGACTATGCCCAGGCCCAGGACGACAGGCTCCACTAGTAAGCGACATGCTGTCGTACCTTGCGTGCTGTGTTGTTGTTTGTACCGAACTAGCCGGGGTCTAGTGACTGGGGCCGAGAGGCAGGCACGAAGGGCAACAGGGGAGACAGAGCTAGGCAAGCCAAGTTATGCATACAAATGGTAACACTATGACAACTATGGCAAGAGGCAGGCACGGTACGTACAGAGACGCACTGTGACTCTAGTCCCCTGCTTCATTCTCTCCACTGAGGTGCCTTGATTGCAAGCCCAACGCTCGAGATTCTTTGGGGGAGGCTTGCGTCGTGGACGAACCGCGAGCAAAGAGGGATGGCGCTACAGTGGGCCGATACCACGACGGGCAAGGGAGGGAATGGCGGCATGAAGAAGTCAATCAAACAGCTGCAGCGATCAGAAACATCGAAGGGCTGGGATTGGTGATGCTGATACCTAGTCGTCTCAGAGTCAGGAAGCATTGCGACATCAGAAAATCAAAACATGACGAAACTGGAAGATAAACACGCGTTATCAGGACACTGTTGACTATACTGTATTGCATCCAGCACAGTTCGTTGCATAACTCGTATAACTGGATACTTTATGCCAAGTTGCTAAACTTATCCAACAGTACTGTACAGTAGATTATCAACACGAAGCAGACTCCCGTCTCAGTGAGCGGGCAGCGAACGGACAGCGAGCGATATGACGGAATTACAACTGACATGACGACTTGCCCCTCTAGGTTTAGACCATTTGCACCAAGCACTGTGCTATCAACGAGACGGCGCTTTCTAGCTCAGTGTAAGCAAAGACTCACGCGCACTGAGGGTGGAGAGCTTTGACAGGATCACTCATCATTCAGCGGGAGTCATCAAGGGGCCGGTGCCGGGCTCAAGATCAGTCATACGGACGAGTACGGGGCCTCAGCGCCGAATCTGGGTGGCGCTTCGAGTAGCTTCTGCCGGCGTCCCGCTGCCGACTCGTTTCTTTTTCTTCCGCGGTGGTCGGCGGGAAATGACATGTTGGTCAGCGTGATCATACAGTACGTGCCTCTCCATGTGCACAGTACACTCACAGTAATCCTACTCAGAGACGGGCTTAGACACTGAAAATGGGATTTGCGCTTCTGGACCTCCATGGATGCAACGCCCTGATAGCAATTTCACCGCCCGATACCCTTCTTTGAGGTATCTGCCGGGCCACAGTTGGTTATTCAGAGACATGCTCTTTGGGTATTGCCTGATGCAGATCCCAACAGACGACCAACCGAGCTAATGTAGGTGCAGGCAAGATGGTGTACGGTCTCGAGGCGTGAATGGGCTACTTGATCACTCGCTGCAGAGACGGTGCGTAGCAATGCGCATAGTGCGCGTGGCACCAGTGGGCTCATGGATGCAACAGCGATGCCATCCCCAGGTTTTACTGGCTTGGCTCGGCAGTATCAGAGAGGCGAAAGGCAGAAACGAGACGAGACGACCTGTCAAGGGCCCTCCCCAACGAAATCGGAGTTGAACTGGGAAATCCAGCTTCTGATGTCCTACTCAATCTGTCTCGTGGGCCAAAAGTGAGCCCATTTCTCGCTATCCCGAATCCGAAATCAGGGTCTTGTTTTACCCTCGCCATCTCGGTTTACAGTTTTGGTCCGTCTTGTCGCAATTCGTCTTTGCTTTTTTGATAGTTGGCGCCACAACACCAGCGTAGGAAGAGACGGTTCTCAGCCAGCATTACAGTCGAGGGAATTGGGGCGACATCTGCGACTATGCAACTAGACTCAATTGCACTATCCACTCGAATTGATTGGATCTTCGGCCATGTTTCTCTTGTTCCTGGACTGGAAGCCCGTTAATTCTTCGATGGCAGAAGACCCCTGCTATCAATGGTTATCAGTCCAAGTCTCCAACTTTTGCCGCCATTTCTTGTCGATCATGCTTCTGACACCCTAACGCTGGCATCCTTGCAATTGCTAATCTAAAGTTATCAGCGAATTGGTCCGGAGGGCCACTGGTCATGCACTCCTGGATCCTGCATTCCAGTGGGCATGCCCCATGTGCCATCAGAACCCTTTCGTCTTAGGGACCAGCTAAACTGACAGTCAGACTCAGGCGGCTGAAGAAACGAACTGTTTACTTTGGACGACGAACGATTGACCTCCAACAACCGCCAGAAGCTTCCAACCGGGATTCAAGGGTTTGGATTGTCCTTTCCAAGGAGCTCTTACTGTGTTGGTACTGGCACCCGTAAATAGAAAGGGGCGTGCGTCAGAACAGGCTATGTTCCAAGGCTGTACGTGTATTGCGTGTAACAATCTGTCGTCAGTCATCAAACGTGACTGGGCAATTTTTCAAGGGTCCGTGTTGCTCAGCCATGCACAGACTTGTGCAACTCTTCACTCGAGCACTGACAGACTGAGCATTATGCCATGGTAACAAGTGACCAAGCATCTGTGCACAAATAGCCTTGACGATCTGGACACTGTATTGCAACCCCTTTGGGACGAATAACAACAAATAGCAACAACCTTGATCTCGAGACATGGCATGACGGCATCTCATCTCCATCGAGGCGGGGTTATTGATACGTGGACAGAGAAGGATATTGGGAATGTTGGATTACGAATCTCCCGTGGAATTACTCTGGATGGCTTACTCACGGTACGGTACCTGTTTGTTGGGCTGTACGTATACAGGTACCGACATTCGGTGCGGGCCCTCGGCATCCTCGTGAGATCTGGTGTTTGTTGTCCGCTTGTGGAGATGGGACAAATATGGGGACTGGACTGGATATCGGCATTTCCAAGGACAGTCGCAACTGTGACTCAATAGACACTATGGAATACGGAGATGAGATATTGGTCACCACGGCCAAGTGGGCATTTTGAACCGGCCACTTGGTGTCAACGTGTTGCACAATTGCGCGTTGAATTAGTTACAGACATGACTGCCTATTTAGGTCGGACCCGGATTTGACTGTCTCACGTCACGTCGTTTTCGGCTGTGATTCGTCGCCATCTTGGAAACACAATATTTACTTTACTTTACAACATACTGTACGCGCAGATCCCGTCAAGGGCGGAGAACGGCACAAGGGATATGGATTGAGGGGAAGAGGGAGACGGAGGCGAAGACGGAGAAGGGATCTCAAAGATTGAACCTCCTGACCAACAGATTCTTTCAATTGTCACCCGAGAATTGCAGAAAGGCGAGTTGTCTTGTCCAGGGTAGCTACAGTCATGGGATTGAGGTCAAATTGTGACCCATCACCTGTTCAAGGTTATTCTGAGGTGATGGGACGGGACCCTTCTTTCATCTCGAGGTGGCTGGGTGACAGAGTGACATGAGCGGCGGGCGGAGGGGCCGCCTGATCACAAGTACCTACATACTGTAGCGTCTCCATCTACCACGAGGCCAAACACAAAAGACAAGACAAAGCTCCACCGTGTCCGATGAAAGGGTCCTGTGAATGAGGACCTCGCAGTGGAAACAGCTGTTTTTTCCTGCTGCTGTTGCCGGGGGGGGGGGCTTGCGTTGCCGCTCGCTGCATTCCGGAAGCTGCATGAACTGGCCACTTCAGCTCGGGAACAACAGGGGATTCGTTAAAAGCTCCGTATCAAGCTGCAGCTTTGCCCCAGAGCTACAGCTACAGTACGGGGTTGGGCGACAGCCGGTCTTTGTTACAGGAGATCTGACAGCTCGAAACTTGCGACAGATGCCACTTGTCACTCTCATTCTCAATGGATCAGGTTCTAATTACGGATAGAGATCCATCGAAACAGCTAATTACCTACGGATTCAACTTCCTCGGATCTCACCGCTGACCCCTGCTGAAAGAGCCAAGTTCTTCTACTCAATTCTTTCTACTGAAATTACACGTCCTTCGCATTTTGCTGTCCCCTTACCCTGCAGTAAACAAACACTCATACGCGATTGGCCAACTCACCTTAGCCAAACCCAGCCCAACCTCACCTCTTGACCGCCTTTCCTGTATTGTTCACATGGCCCCAATCCAAACCCTCCATTCGCAAATTCCCCGTTCCCAAACCTGTCTAGATTCGATCTACTATTGCAACTCAACCCAAGTTCCTGGCTGCATCGAGCTCAAACGGGTCTCTACCAAGGATCTCGAACCTCCAAGGAAAAAAAAGAAGGGAGCCAAGCTAGGTAGCGGCCCGCTCTTGAATCCAGGAACAAGGACCTTCTGCTGCCACCGCCCCAACATTAGAGCTTTTGATTTTTTTTTTCCATCTCACTCTTCAAGATCGTAGCAGGGATCGCAAATCGGGACTGGAAGCTCAAAGAACTTCCGTCTCATCTTTTCCGTCGGTCAAATTCCTTCCTTCATCTCTCCCTTTTTTCCGGACGTGTCGATATCAGGCTTGACCGCTTTCTCTCCTATTCACCATGACGCTCAATCTTGCCGAATTTGACGTCCTCGTGTTTGACATTGGTAAGACTGAGATAGTTTCGCAGTTGCTGTTGGTAACTGTTTGTTTTGTTGATTGCGAGGACTGTTTTGGACTGAGCCGTTGCCATGATATTGGTACATGTTTATATACAATTGCGCTGCGTTTGGATATCAATACACTCAGAATAGTTATAATAACATATATTACAGAAGGAACCGTTTGTCCCATCTCCTTTGTCAAGGACGTTCTAGTGAGTCGTCCCCCCGTATTCCTGTCCTGTCTCACTTCGACTGCGCATCTGTTTCGCCGTTTTTACTCCCCTTACCCATGTATCACCTCCGTCAAAACCTCCTTACCGCCTCCGGGCCCGGACCTCCGTATGGATCCCACCAAAATTCGCCCCCAACCTCCTCTCCCGGGCCTCGTCCGTCCATCTGCCGGCCTTCACACCCAGTTTTCGGGTGTCTTTGCTGCCGAACTAATTCCTGCCAAGTCGCGCAAGTCTCGGGCGCGTGCAGCTGGACTCTCGGACCAAGCACCTTCTTTCTCCAGCCTCCCCCTATCCCCGTTCACCGACTTTGCCCCGTTTCGTGATAGTATGCCCAATATCGACAACGCTGTAGCCTGCTGACCAAGTTCTGTTCGTTGTACCAGTTCCCGTATGCACTTGAGGCTCTAACCAAGGTCTTGGATCAAGAGTGGGATAGCCTAGAGTTTGCAAAGTACCGCGATGCCTTCCCGGAAGAGTACCGCAACTCGCGCTCTGACTTTGAAGCGCACGTCCGCGATCTCGTGAAGCGTGATGTCAAGATAGCCTACCTCAAGTCGCTCCAGGGATACCTCTGGCTGCAAGGCTACAAGTCGGGCAACATTGTAGCACCCCTCTTCCCCGACGTTGAGCCCTTCTTCAACGAGGCCGTCCAGAGCGGAAAGAAGATCATCATCTACTCTTCTGGATCGGTTCCTGCGCAGAAGCTGCTCTTCTCACACACAAACTCTGAGAAGTCGGACATGACACCTCTTATCGTCGACTACTTCGATACCACTAATGCGGGACCCAAGACCGAGGTTGGTAGCTACACGAAGATCATCTCTCATCACCCGGAGCACAAGGACCTCAACAAATGGCTTTTTCTGAGCGATAACATCGACGAAGTCAAGGCTGCTGTTGGAGCGGGTATCCGCAGCTTGCCTGTTGTTCGTCCTGGGAACGCGCCCTTGCCGCCAGACGACCCTCTATCCAAGCTCGCCATTTCCGAGTTCAAGCATTCAGAGGTCGCTACTTTGGGAGTATGATAGACGGCTGCAAGCAAAGGTCCTTCAAAGGGTGGGGAAATGATAATCGTCGAATAGCGTGCGATCTTCGTGCGGAGATGCAAAGAGTAGTGACTCGCTAGGGAATTCTAGTCCCCTCAAAATCTGAGACTGCACCGTCCACCTGATCTTGTCCACTGGTGATCTGGTGTCGCCGAAATGCATGCGTGTTTCCATGCCCCTATCAGTCGTGCGACGCAACAAGTTGCAGATAGTCGATCCATGCGGCACAGTATGTGTTCGCCAAGATCGTGTAGATAACATTCTCGCTGTTAGAGGAGACGCTCGTATCGTGCCAGGTCATTATCGCGTGGCCAAAACTCCATATGTTTTGCTGTGCTGATGGTTGGTTGGGCAGTTGCGCATATGCAGCTCGTCGAGGCCCCACGCGTTGTCGTGTCTCCCCTCATCGTTTCAGCTTGAATGACTCGTCGAAGCTTTCAGTGTCATGACAAAGTTGTTCCGCGTTCGCCCTGGGTTGACTTCCTTCTTGGCAAAGTCCGGCCGCTTGTCGGATACGGTCCCAATTCTCTTCCATAGTGAATATGCCAGTTTCTGAGTCATCTTAGTCTTCATGCATACGTAGCCAAGCATCGTCATCAACTCCTCAAGCCGAGTCTCTGTGAAATATCGTGAGTTGTCAACACAGCTGCGAGGTAGAACCACAAAAAGACAAGGGAAGAGCTCGTCGGAGCTAGTTGAAAGCTCGGATGTAGGTCGAAGAAAGGAGAGCGTTCGAAGGAGCATTTGTCCACGCCCCTCTGCTTCGGGCACAAAGTTGAGCACCAGACTGAGTGAGATGATGTCGAAAATCTCAGAATCGTCTTTGGGAAGTGGTCGTTCCATGAAGTCCTGCTTTGTGATTCCTGGTTCCTGGCTGTTGAGGTCGATATGTTGCATGGTAAAGACACCACTCGTCGAGCATGCGTTTCGAGTACTCAATGATCCAACTTCCAGCATATGCAGCGACTCAGTCCGTTTCTTGAGATCTGACATAGGAAGCCATTCGAGAAGCACCTTTGACGTGTCGCCTCCTCGGTCGAGACTCTGCCCTTGCAGACTCGCCTTCTGGTAGTGGTCGAGGCCACCTAGCTTAGCAATATCTGAAGCAAGACGAGTTTCGGTGACCTTATCACCCTTGACTGCAGCTTGCCGTCGTTGTTTCTCCAGTTGGTGGTGTGTGTTGATGAGAGTTCTGCTGGCTTTCCGGGACATTGACCTTGAAGATT
This sequence comes from Fusarium sarcochroum, assembly GCA_013266185.1. Lineage (NCBI taxonomy): Eukaryota > Fungi > Ascomycota > Sordariomycetes > Hypocreales > Nectriaceae > Fusarium > Fusarium sarcochroum. Next base: position 14,559 of record JABEXW010000339.1, on the reverse strand, counting down.
TGACTGTCGGTGGACGACCACTTGAGAGGCTCTTTAGCCTTGTCTGCTTCTTGGAAACCATGCTGAATTTGGTGTTTTGGGCTACCTAGTCTCGGTAAAGAGAAGCACAATGTTGAGGCTCACGGTTTTAACCCAACAAGCGGCCTGGTGAGCCAGGGGAACAAATAAGAAGAAGCGAAATCATTTCACTTGTACTTACCCATTCCTCGACCCAATTCGAAATCTCAAAATGTTCATAGACAATTGAGTACTAACTCGGATAGCTTACCTAATTTAGGATAATCCCCCAATCAAGAGTCACCCCTCCAGGAAAAAGGTAAATTACCTAAGCAGCCCTAATTAATCGTTAATCCACAAACAAAATAAATTGTTCACTCCCATTCCAAAATCTCGTTTGCACCTTAACCAACCACTCGACATTCCAGCCCACGACACGACGACACATCGACACAATGGCCGGCAAGGACACCAAGGGAAAGAAAGGTACGACATGATCTGAAATCAGCAACGAGGGAAGAGAAGAGCGGGAAGAAGGAAATGGTACATGGGCGATTTGTTCAAAGCGCAAAAAAAGACTGCGTCCGATGTTCGATACCTTTGATACCATGGATACGAAATCGTCGATGGACTTTCGACCCCGAACCATCTTCGCATCCTCGCCTTCCCGCCTCCCTCTTCCTCTCCGAGCTCTCCTCCTACCGCATCATGCAGCAGCAGATTTTGCGAGTTCTGAACAAGGGCGATTGCTGATGCTTCTTTGTAACCAGGCGCCGCCAAGGGCACCAAGCAGGCCACCGCAGCAGCTCGCAGTGCGCTTAAGGGTGTGAGTCAAAATAACCTTCTTGTCTACTACCATGGCGTCTCTTACTAACCATCCTCTTCTCTCGACAGGCCAACGCCCACAAGAAGGTCAAGGCTCGATTCAGCACTTCCTTCCACCGCCCCAAGACCCTGATCACTTCGCGCGCTCCCAAGTACCCCCGCCGATCGATCCCTCACCAGCCCCGCCTCGATGAGCACAAGGTTGTCATCCACCCTCTCAACACTGAGAGCGCTATGAAGAAGATGGAGGAGAACAACACTCTTGTCTTCATTGTGGACATCAAGTTTGTGGCTGGAATCTAATTTTGACGAAATAATTGCCACTAACACAATACTTTAGGGCCAACAAGGCGCAGATCAAGCTTGCCCTTAAGAAGCTCTACGACATCGACACCGTCAAGATCAACACCCTGATCCGGTATGTCAAAAATCATGAAAAAAAGGAATGTGAACTGCGAAACTAACAGCGTATCAGACCTGACGGTTCCAAGAAGGCCTACGCCCGCCTCACCCCTGACGTCGATGCTCTTGACATCGCCGCCAACAAGCTCTCCCTCGTTTAAAAATATCCCTGGGCTTGTGGGTTACTGGCGTGTCTTTGGGTTGGTTTTTGGCCTGCTGAAAATGCAAGGCATGGGCATCGGAAAAGGCGTACAAAGAGCTTCTCGTTTAGAGTGCAAATGATCATGAATTCAAGACCGCCCAGCACACTGTGCCTCTTCGTCGAGTACAAGCATTGTCATAACCTGGAGTGATGTTGTAATGTCGTGTAGTACCCATGCGAACGTAATTAAATGTTATCTATCATTGCCGTGGAGTTGAAGTCTGCACAATAAAATCGATGACCCAGACATTATGTCTCGAGTTGTTTACGGTCAAAAGCTAGACCAACTCAACATGCTAAAATTTGACGGGTTACACCAGACAATTGCTTTCATCAAGCCCATTTAAATCTAAGCTATACTGTCTTGTCTCTTTCATAATATACACGGCTCATCGCCAATCTCCTCAACCGACGAAGCCGAACCAGTCCCAGCCAGACCAAAAATTTCCATTCGGCTCATGACCCGTCTATTTATACAAAAAGCTCGTAATACATGGTCGTAGTAATTTCATCGCACTCAAACAGCTCTATCCGCTTAGTTGCGCATGCCGTTGAGGTGCTTCATCGTAAGGTAGTTGACGTCGAGAAATCGCTCGACGCAGTTGGCGAGACATGTCTCCTCGGACTTGTCGAGCTTGGGGTTCTTGATGTTACCGGGGACGCACTTGGTCCAGCACATCTGGGTCAAGCTGTGGGTTTCTAGAAGGACATGTCGTTAGTCTAACCTGGTCGCCTGTATATTTGTCGTGGGCTTGAACGTACGGGCCTGAATCTGGGAGCGCTGCTGCTCGTTGGCGAGGAACTGGCGAAGCTCGTTGCGATCCTTGTCGTTAAGCTTCTCAAGGTCGGCGTTGTCGATGGACATTTGTTGGGCGCTCATTTTGGCGGTTTTGTATGGGTTATAGGTTGTTGCGTGTGTTGTGAGAGTGGTTTGTTGCTAGTGATTTAAGTGTAAATTCTGCTTGGAACTGGTTCAAGATTTTAGATGATGAGGTGCGCAACTGTTCAAACAACTGACCAATAATGGATTGCAAATCGTCGGCTGCACTGACCCACTCTCAGCCTTCCCACATTGGCCTCTCTTCCCCAAGTGGTTTTCACTACCTATATACAAGATATCTTGAAGGAATCCATTGCAAGTCGTGATCTATGTCAACCGTTTTCGATAACAAAGGGACAATGTGTTTGTGTATATTCCGTCTTATATATACTGCCAAATAGAGTTCTTACAATTCCACCCTCCAAGACTCCCAACACCATCACAACTAAAGACACTTGGACGCCCTAAGCCTCTATCAACAGGATCTAATTTACCAATTACTAAACGAGAGCAACTATAGTACCGCCGCTGGATGCCGCTACGCTCATGTTCTAATCTCTACACAGAACACTGCCAAGTATTTACCCCTAATCTATAATGTAGGAAACCCTAAGTAAGGACCGACTAGGTCATCAGGACCAACCTCAACATGTAAATACGGCGCCTCCATTAGATGTAGCGCTTCCAGCGCGCCAATGCCATAAATATGACACAAAGGAAGCTCATGAATCCAATGATGCCAAAGAAAGGAGCCAGGTTGCTTCCGGTATCAGGCGCGAACGGAACCGCCACGTTCATTCCAAAGACACCACTGACCAAGTTAAGAGGAACTAAGATTGAAGCCAAGAACGTAATCTTGCTGAGAACCTCGTTGGTGTGCGTTCCCTGCGCGATGCTGTTGATAGAAACTGTCGCGAGGTAGTTGCTGTGCGCCCGAGACAGAATTTTTTCGAAGTGGCCCAAGTTGGTAGCCATCGTCACAACGTGATCTTGGATATCACCCAAGTACATGCCAATGTCCATACGTGGCGTGACCTTGTAGTTTTCATTGCATCGCTTGGTGAAACCGCGAAGAACATCTGCCTTACCACCGAGAAGGCGCAGCAGAGCCAAACAGTTCTTGCGGACTCGGCCAATGCGGCGAAGGAACGAGTTGGAGTCGTCTTCACGCATGACAAACACTTCGTCTTCGATAGCATCTGCTTCGAGCTCAATTTGGCGAATAACGGGACCGAAAGAATCAACAATGTCGTCACTATAGGTAGTTAGATTAGCCGTTCGACACATATTTAAGCCCAGTCAGAGACACTTACATCAAAGCATAGCAGATCCAGTCGCTGCTGAGAGAGACGTAGTCCTTGAGAGCAGTGATTCGCTTACGGACCTGAGACGCGTGCGAGTTTGGCTCAAAGCTGAAGCTGAGCGTACCCTCCCGAAACACAATGACATATGTGTTGAAAGGTTCATACTCGATGCCATCGGGTTCTTCAACAACCGAGAATGACCGGAAACAGGCAAAGTAGTATGATGGGAAGAGTTCAATCTTCTCGCGAGCCTCCTGAGTGATGATATCCTCGATTGTAAGAGGATGAATACCAAAGGCCTTGCAAATGGTCTGAACCTCATCCTTGGTAGCCGCGTTGACGTTTAGCCACCAGACACCATCTTCGTCCTCATCAGGAAGCTCGAAAAGACCACTGATATCTTCTCCTGGGAGAACAAGATCGCCAAAATCGGCTGCGTGGATAGTAGACTCCCATGCCGAAGAGAAGAAACTAAAACGGTTGGGGTCAACTGGTGCAGGCTGCTTTTCAGCAATTGATCCCTCATGTGTCTGCGCTGTCTGGTTCGTCTTCTCACGAGTCATCGAGTCGTCCGAGACAGGCTCCAAGATATCACCATCAAGAGTGACCATCCGTTGCATACGCGATTCAGTCTGCTGCGCCCTTACATCCTCAAAGCTCTTGTTGGCAGCAGCCGCAGCACTGCGCTCTGCCGCACGCTCTGCCGCACGTTCAGCTGCTTGCTCGATGACGAAGTTCTCGAGGTAATCAAAATCGATATACAGGTGGTCCTTGTGATAGCTCTCCTTAACAGGGAAGCAAACATCCTCCTCTGCAGTTCTGTTGGTTGAGAAGCTAGCAGCATCGTTGTCGACGGTATGGGGCTTGCTTCGGTGACTGCGCTTGCTGGAAACAGACATGGCTCGGCTGACTACATCTTCGATATCGGGCTTGTTGGGTTCAGAGAAGGACATGTCCCTCTCTCGACGGCGAGCCTGGGCAAACGCCTTAACCGAGTTGGGCGGCGAGATAGAGCGGTCCGTAGAATCCACAGTAGGTCGACGACTGCGACGAGCAGTTGGGGAGAGATCGCCGGCTTCCTCATCGATGATCGCTTCCTCGAAGTCGCGCACTCGGATAGCAGGAGGAGAGGCGGGCTCAGCCTCGAGCTGACGAGCACCGTACAAGCTGTCAAAGGTACCTCGACGAGGGCGCTCAACTCTCTGAGTCGAAACTAGCTGGTGACGGTGGTCGTCAAGCTCTGGAACAGGAGTATCGTACCCGGACTGGGGGACGGATTCTTCGTGGTCAGACATTTTGGCTTGATAAGTAGCTCGACCTTGGGGATACTGGTCCGGACGGTAGCCGTGTATAATAGATGGATGTGTCTATCGAGGAGGGCGGCAAGTGGATTACGGGCTCGGTATTATAGTCCCATAGCTTGATGTTGTTCCAATTACTGGCGTCGTCTGACGTAGGCGATTATAGACGTCGCACCCGGCGCGGCATGGGCGCGCCGAGTTGGTGTTTTGTTCAACCTGAGCTCTGCTCGGCGGTTGTCGCCTGTGGCAGTTGGTCGTTCGAAGGGAGGATATGTACTAGCGGAAAACGGAGAGCGTGGTAGCGTGATCTAAAAGCCAGTTACGGGGGCTTCTTGTTTACTCCGCTGTAGACCCAGAAGCTGGGACCGAAGAGCGAAGGGAGGGAAACGTTGGAGAAGGCGAATTGAGCCAACTTGAAAACTTGTATAGAGGAATGGCGAGACGCCAGTTACTGGACAGTGGCGTGGTTGAGACGGTTGCGGTTGCTCGAGGCAGCGGCGAGATCAGAGGCTGTTGAAATAAAGCCCGTTGGGATTCGATAAGAGGAGGCTTTGCGATAAAATAGATGGATGCGCGTAGACTTCAGGAGTCAGGCTGGTTTATTTGTAGTAACCAGAATTTGTTTGGGGCCTGAACAGGGAATAAAGGCAGGGTGATGATGCCGGGGCCTCTCGTATGACGGAACAAGGTCAAGGCCAATTTCGATACCGGCACGACTAGGACAGACGAGAAATTTTCTCGCTGTTGATATGAACCCGGTTTGTTGTGCACGGGCAAGACAAGGCAGGACAAAAAGGAAGAGAAGAAATTAGCTGGGTACAAAAAGGAGTTGTAGGTTGATGTCCGGGTCAAGTTCGATTAAAGAGGAGTTGAGGAGTTAGTAATTAAGAGAGTTAAGTGGGAAGGGCTAAGAAAAAATTGTCTTGGTGGTGTCGGGTACCGAATGGCCGTGGTTATCACAAGCAAAAAATAGACCATTCGGGTTGGTCAATAGAGGCTAGAAGACCAGGGCAGACAAGGATAAAGGCCGCCACTTTCATGACTTACGCACTTGTCCTGCATGAAGAGCTTGGCCATCGGCTTCTTCCCCGTGGTCGATATCCGGCTCGTCCTTGGTCTTACTGGTTCCTGTCTTTGAAGGCCGATATAGGGATTAGAGGCGGGAATGGTGTGGCATCCATATCAGGAACGACTCAGCTGATTGACTTGCGGAATGACTGATTCGCCGGATCACCTCTCACACGTTAGCTTGCTCGTTACTAGCTTCACCACAATACAGTAGTTCTTTGATGGTCAATTCAATGCATTCCTGATACCATAGGTAGTTTTGTTCTCACGATAATACTCTCAACTTAAATTGTTGATCGGTCGCGGTATATTCAACCTGATTCGCCCAATCCCTCTCCTTCCCCAGTATATTCCGAAAACGGCATAGTGGATGGACCTTCCTAACAGCCAGGTGTCTCGACCAATTCCATCCAACTCTACATTAGCGATCGCATTGCATCGCATCGCAACAACAACTCTAGCTACAACCACACGCTGCATACACCCACGCAATCGATCATCATGGCCGAACAAGCCCTTGATCAGCTACGAGACGTCGTCGACGGTCAGATTGTACATGATCCCACCCTATCGATTTGCCTGATCAACATCTGACTCTAGTTCCACTGTAGGACTTCGAAGGCCAGAAGCTCGCCGAGCTCCTCGCTACGGTTCTCCTCGTCATATCTGGTGTACGTTCTACCGCTTCTGGCTACATAGCCCGTCACTGCCTTGGATTGCTTGGCTAACGATATAACCAGCTGATCTCGTTCGTTGTCGGTTACATCCTCCAAGATATCAAGCTCGCCGTCTACATCGGCCTGGGAGGCACTGCCTTGACCTTCTTAGTTGTAGTGCCAGCTTGGCCCTTTTACAAGAAACACCCGGTCAAGTGGCTGCCCGCGGGCTATGCACACGATCTTGCAAGCAAGGGAAATCAATAAATTGTATGGCCTGCCTCTGGCTTGGCTGTGCCATAACTTCTCCAGCTGTCAGAGCTGTATGTAATATCTCAACCATCCCTTTTGCGCAGAAGCTTGGTTCTTTTCCTCATAAGACATGGTGCTCGAATAAGTCGTCCTTGTTCCCTTTATCGTCCGTACTTCTGGAACTCCCAGTCCCTGTTGTCCAAAGGACAAACAGATCGGGCCTTTAGCCATCGCGAGATACAGTGGAAGTGGAAAGCATGCTATGTATTTGTTAGCCAATGTACGTTATAGGAAGAGTATGCCATAATCTTACGTTGCAAATACCCCAGGCCACAGTACATTCTTCGCTAGTAGCAGAAGCCTGGTTGGCCTGACATTCGATGCCTTTTGAAATTGTTAGCACTTGGCCATGATCTCGTGATGGCAGCTCGTTAAACCTACAAAGGTCCATGATGTGGTTTCGGCAGATGGCACAGTTGTCGACTACAATATCCCAAGCCCAAAGCGCTACAGCATTCCACTATTCGTTTCCAGTTAGCATGGCTCTCGGAAAGATCACGACATGACCAGGAATTATACCTTCTTGACCTCGAACTTCTTCTTGCCTTCGATAGCCTTGGTGTTGGAGCCCTCGGCCTTCTTAGTGACTGCGCCAGGCGCATCGCTCATCTCAACGTCGGCCATGATGGGTGTCTTTGTCGAGGTTCGGTGAGGATAATCTACTGCGGGCGGTTTCGTCGGACGAGAGTGAAGCGCACTGAATCACTGGCAGAGGTCAGTCTTATGCATACGCAGTGGTCGTCTACGGGCGTTGTAAACGGAAATATAGGTTGCGCAGTGTGTTGCGGTCGGGTGGTTAAGGTGAAAGACGTACGAATATCGCTGCCAGGCAGTTTTATATGTGAATGTTTGCGAATGCCTGTGGCTGTTAGTAGGAAGAATAGGATGTAAAACGTAAATCACGGTTGTTTGCTTTTCTGGAAAAGAACCTTGATGGTGCATATGTCAAAAAGGCGACTCACAGGCGATTATAATTCTGAACAAGCGATGATGCGGCTCTGAAGGGTGAGCACAAGGCTAGAAGTGGCATGGAGAGCTAGGCAGCTAGAGGAGTTCCGGATCATTCAATGGAGCCTTAGGTCACCGTCAGTGATAGGCCTGTCCGGCGCCGGGCTTCCATGTTTTTACTGCTCTCAGCGGCTAACTCATCGCAGAAGCACCCTAATACAGGGCAGCTGTAGCGGGGCGGAACGGAAGGCGGGGTGAGATCGCAATCATGGGCGGGCTGCACTATCGCTTATCATGTACCCAGGTACACATATAGAATTTAAACAAACTGCAAAAAATGTCCAAACTGACGGATAACTTTACTTTAACTCTGGTAGATAATTTACTCGCAGGGTTCAATAAACACGACATAATTAATTTCTGCAAATAGATGTCCGCACTGCCTCACTAAAATAAGGCTGGAGTTCAGCACCAATGCGCCAAAGTTACCTTGCTTTAGAGCCGCTTCAGGCGCCTAAGGCTCCACTTGTTTGTGCCTTGGACCAGTGGCAGTCCTGTTTTCTCCGCCCGCGTCATTGCCCGGGCTGGGCTCTCTTATTAACTCTTCCTCCCTTCTTCCTCTCATTCCCCTCATTACTCGTTCCTTCAATCATCACACTTTCTCCTACACCATGGTCAGTTTAGTCGACTCTCTTCTCACAAGAATATCTGCTTTATACTCAATCGTCACTCCTGCTTCGCTTTTATCTTCTCTTTCATATAACCCACCAGAATCATAATTCGACCTCTTTATTTCCTCGTCGCGCCCGTCGCATAAACAATCGCAACCCGACCGCAAACAACCACAACCGCCCTTGACACAACGCTCGTCGTTTAGTCTCAGTCTACCCTCCGTCTCATCTTCTCCCTCGTGCTTTAACGATCAACCTGTTATCACCGACGATATGAGTGAGACCCCATCTCAGCCTACAACCACTCCCGCCCGCCGTAGGAACGGTCGCGGGAACGGTCGTCCTGCTGCTCAGAAGGCCTATGCCTCCGAGAATGACGTTGCCACTATTGATCCTGCTCGATATGATCGAGGCCCAAGGACACCTCAAAAGGGAGCTGGCACCGATTCTCCCAATGCGCAATTGAGCTATACCAATTCGAAACAGCGACCTCGAAACGGCAACAACAACAACAATAACAAGCATCGAGGCAAAACCGGTCCTCACTCGCCTGAGTCGGGTCGTCCTGGCCGTCACACCCCTCCGCACCAAACCTCCTCCATGAAAGCGGCTTCCGCTTTCGCAGGAGCCACCTTCCATGCCTCTCCTGCGCCCTCTGCCTTGCCTCTTCCCAGCTTTGTCTCTAGGCCGGCAACCGAGTCACCTAGCGTCAGCAAGACATCACGGGATATTGTGCAGGAACCTTCACCTCCTACCGATACTGAAGCGCCAACTCCTTTGCGCCAGAGCTCTTCAGCTGCTCAAGAATCCCCACTTGACTTCATGTTTCGCGCTCATCGTCAAGAGAAGGAACGCCAGCGCAGTGAAAGTACCAGCAACCTCCGCCCCTCAGGTTTCGTCAACGAATCACCCTCTGTACAGTCTCCCTTTGGACCTGGTAGTATCCCAAAGCCAGCGACTCTTCCCTACACGGCCCGCACACAAGCCCGATTTCAATCTGGTGGCATCGACAGTGCGGAGCTAAACGGAACTCCAGGTCGACCGATGGGACCGGCCTTCTCGACACCTTATCAAGAGCGTATCAAAGCTGCTCGTTCAAACTCTGCACGATCACCTTCCGAACTGTCTGCTCATCAGCCAAGAACTAACCTTGAGCCGGAAGACCCTGCGGAGGCTCTTAAGAAATTTCTTTTTAGTGGAAATGGTACAGCTGTGTCCAATTCTGTTTCTAATGGGTTTGCACCAGCACCACCTGCTCAGCACTACAATCATGTCCGGGGTAGCCCCAGTGTACCGGCTCCTTATGAAGGCCGTTCCAATAATCTTCAAGCCATGGAAAACGACCTTCGACGTATTCTCAAGTTGGACTTGAGCACCGGATCCCCAGGCACAGACCAGCGTCTGTTCTATTAAGAATTGATGCCTTGGGTGATTCACGATTCAGTGTTTTCATTGCTCCTCTTCTGCATATCTTCTCGACTGCCGGCAGTCTTCAGACGGCATCAACGGAACGTTACATTTGGCGGGACGGTTTTCAATGTCCAGGGATCATACGGCCTTGTCTCTGAACTTTGGCGTTATCAGGGCGAAGATATATCGAAAGGACTGTTGGGTCAGGTTTTTGTGATTCAACTATGGGGTACCACGGAGTCATCTATTTGATTTTTATCTGCACCTTCGGATTTTTCTGCCATGCACGGGGATGGAGTCTCAGCCGTGGAAATGTTTATATCGAAGGGAGCACGGGTGGGTGGGAGGTAAATTGGCATGTGTGGCTTGTATTACGACAAATCATCTTCTTTCCGACTGGTTTTTGATGATACCCAAGAGCTTTTTTTCTTCTCTCTTTTCAGTCTTTATCAAAGCAAAGCGGCTTAGGGAAGATAGATGTGTTGTCAATTAAGAGACGCGTGTTTTCGTTTGTTGAGGAGATATACCAGTTCTCGTATCCCTGCTGTGGTGTACTTCATATCGTCATGATGGCGCCGTGTAAGTGGTTGGTATTTACACCACGCAATGAACAATTGCAGAAGCCATAGTTAATCGGCACACATGTTTGTTTGTCCTTGCACATTATTACTGGATCGATCTATCAGGCCGCGAACAGGCCGCATCTTGTATTTTAGTCAATGGCACCAAATACAAAGAATCAGATGAGACACTTAAGTTGACGAATTTTATTGTCATACGTAGTATCACTAAGGCTTTCCATCTGTCATTACTGAAAGATAATCGCCGCGCTGGCGCAAAGGCTTCCAGTCAAACAAACCCAAACGTACTCCTGTCAAACCTAGACGTACTACAGAATCCCTAATAATAAAACAACCAACCCACTCCAAAGTAAACCAGTCCAAAACAACCCAGCTTAATACAGCCCAGTCCAAACTCAATCACCGCAAACCAAATCACATATTCCCATTCGGGGGGTAATAATACCCCCACATATTTGAATAACCGGAATGATCCTGCTGTTGTTGTTGTTGGTGGTGGTGGTGCTGTTCTTGTTGTGACTGCTGCTGTTGGTGCTGCTGGTGCTGGGGCTGTTGATGCTGGGGCTGCTGGGGCTGGGGCTGCTGAGGGTATGCGTAGGGAGCAGGCACATACTGCTGAGGAGAAGGGAATTGTTGGTAGGCAGGAAGAACACTAGGCACATGGGGCACATTAGGCACAGACATTGTGCGATAGGCCCCTCCGTGCAGAGTGTACTCCTGATCATTGTGCATGTGGTAGTAGCCCAGGCGCTGATGCTGCTGTTCGGGAGTAGGGAAGCCGTCAGATTCGTCGAGAGGAGCGCGGAAGCTTTGGCCCGTGATGAGCTCCTGTCGAGGAATAATCGCTCGAAGCTGGGGGTGCATGCTCGGTGTCACCAAGTTCCCAGACTTGGCATCCTCCACGGAGTAGTAGCTGACCAAATGGTGAGGGACCCCTTGATATGTGATGCTGATGGTCTTCTTGACGAGGCCTTCAGGCTTGAAGGGGTAGGAGTCGACAAGTGAGCCTACGTAAGCCCGGTCCTCTTCGTTGATCAGGGTGCCCTCGTTGGAATCCAACCGAACAGGAAGTGAGATGCTTGCCCGATGCTGCTCGGGCTTGGCGATGCCTTGGGGCTTCTTGGTCTTCTTCAGAGCACGCTTCTTCTCCCCTGGGGGGAAAGGCTTCTCCAGTTCCCGGTAGATAAGGAAATTGCCAAGGATGCGACTGGGACTCCATGAGACGCTGTCTGTCCAGCGCTTGATACCAGAAGCGTGCTCTTCGTAGATGAAAATGTTCCCGCTCTTGATCAGATCTGTGCGTTCGCGGTCATGTGGTCGTCGAGGAACGTGGTTGATTCGACCAGACAGGCAAGCTTCAAAGAGAATCATTGCGTCCAGCGTGGTCCGCACAAACCCGTTAAGGGTCGGTACTAGAGGGGAGGTAGCCATGGTGATATCTGAGGCTTGAACCAACAAAGTGTAGAAGGGTTTGAGGATAAACTTAGAAGACTTCTTGTGAAGTTTAGAAGATTCTTGAGTAAGGTTAGAAGAGTCTTGAATGACTTTGAGAAGATTCTTTTGTGAGTTCAGAAAGTTCTTAAGACAAGTTAGACGATTCTGTGGTTTGACGAGGAAAGAAGATCCGGTGGTCTAGAAGGGGGAAGACCCCAGCTTTATACTGCCAGCGGGAATTTGCCTCCTCATGGATGAGGCCAGAGCAGTGGACAAACAACAACACGCTGTTGACAAGAACAGGTGTGCCTGCAGTGCAAAATTGATGCGGTCTGCCGGGCAATTAGAGTTGTGAGGCCGACAAGAGGGGCTTTGTTGACACGAGCAGCAGGAGAGGCGCTGCTCCCGAGCCAGAGTGACTTAAAAAATAAGTAAACAGAAGACTTTTTGACGATGTTGATGCAAATGTCGGCGCAATTGCGGAGGGGTAGGTTTTCGGGAGAGGCTGCTGTCCACAAGACAGACAAAATGTGACTCAAGATGGAGCAAAGTTGGCAACGTCTGGTGTTTATTCCAGGCCCAATTGCGCGTAACAGGTCGAAGTCTGTTTTGGCCAAGGCAATATTCCCAAAACTCTGAGCAAAGGACAGCCCTATGAAAAGCAAAATGAATGGGGTCGTCGTTGACGTCTGGGGTAAATTGTTGAAGGCGTGATTGGGCCGAAGTATGCTACCGACGGTGAATATTCACGAATACGTGGACAGTTGAGTTGATCAAGCAAAAGATTTCTCGGCGTGGCGTAGCTACGCGGACAGTATGCCACGTTTTTTGAATGTGAGTTGAAGTGAGTTGAGTTCAGACCGTGGCAGTGTAAGTCGAACAAGGGCGAGGCGAAGGGTTCAACAATTTCTGCTGCAGGTTGATGCTGCAGACTAATGGTACAAATAGAGAAGAAACAATGTAATTAAGTAAGAGAGAAACAATTTGGATCAGCCGCCCAACATTCAAGTCTTGGTGAAGAAGAGAAAAGGAAAAGAAGCAAGTATGGATGTAAATGAAGTCAACCTATGTAAGTGGAGGATTGGATGTAATGTACTAGTAGACTCCGGCCTTTTCGACCTAACAGGCCAGGCAAGGCTTGTGGCCAGGCTTTTGTTAGCTCCCGTCTCCGTCTGTTGGTGGTGTCTGTATCCGGGGGTCGAGGTACCGTGTCAGGCGGTACGGCAGATGGTCGAGATATCTACATGGTGTTGGATAAGACCCCTGCTCGGTGACAAAATAAGAGGGGGCGCTTCGGCCGCTTTGTGACCCGAGGTATGCTCACACCATTAGCGTACTTGGTGCCGTTCTATCAGAAGCCAAGTAGATGTCTCGATCATTTGTTGAACCACCTGGCTATGTCCCGAATTTCCCACCTCCACACCTCACTCTCTGCACTACGTACCGGCACCTTCATGGATGGTGGTGGCTGGATCTATGCGGCCGATAGGATAATAGGTAGGACCAGTACAAAACAGACAGCTGAAAGGTACCTGAGGGCTGGGTTTTGTCTCACTCTAGAATAATTTTAATATTCGTTTGAGCAAAATTGGGCGAATCATTTAGTTGTTTTAATTCAACTGCCACAAAAGAAGCTCTCTACCGTCTTGAATTTATTTAATGGTTCCCAAGCCTGATGTTAGATCTCCAACTTGACAGGAGCTTAGAAGGCAACCCAATTGTAGTTAATCGTCTATTGTTCCCTGTCCAGTTTTGTGAGAGAACTCCCCCTCTCGGTTTCGCTCCTCCTCTCTCGCTTGGTGGAGAGCGGGCCCTCTCTGATCAGCACACGCCTGGGGCCCCAACAGACACTCCCCACGCCCCTCCGCTTCTCGTCTCGTTATGCATCAGTGACGCACACTGCCGTTCTTTCTTGAATATGCCATCACAGAGCCCTTAGTTATGATTTTCGTCTATCTCGATATCAGCCACGTATGTGATGTGTCTTATTTTGCACTGCAGAATCATTTGTTTTGAACAATGCCATTCTTTTGGCCCCAACTGCCGATGATTTGATGGAGCCTGACGCACACTGGATGGGGTAATTCTTTGTTTTGCTTTGACAATCATCAACCCCCCTCTTTCTGTTCTGTTCTGTCGGGTCTTGTCAGATCCACAACGAGGGAAAAGGGCAAAGGGCCAAAGCACCACCACAGCCCCCATACCCATAACATGGAACAACCACGACCACCACAGCTCACATCACTTCTGTGCCGGGTCGCTATCACTCTTGGCCGGCTCTTCTCTGCTGGGGGGGCCCTGAGCGCCACGAGTCCACATTCCTAACAAGGCACGCCATCATGGCTATGTATAATGCCGCCCCTTGCCGTGAGCCCTGCGACGCGTTGAGATGCGATGCGCTGCGTCGCAAGCCCTGATGGCGAGCGGCAGAAGGAAAGAAAAAAAAAATAGTTGTCATGGCCATGGTAATGGTATCGCATGGATGGTATGCTATGGTGCCTAGTAACTGTCTACGGTATGGGGGCATGGTCATGGCTCTTTGAGCCCCCATCCAACAAAGGAGCAAGCGGGCGGTCTCTCCTCTCCCCCTCTCCGCCCGGAACCCCGGAGACGGCCGAGACTTCCGAC
>JABEXW010000338.1:0-36332 GCA_013266185.1 Fusarium sarcochroum | reverse complement strand
GTGTTGTGCGTGGGAGGAGGAGGGTTGTTGTTGGTGGGTTGGGAGAGACGGAGAAGGTTGTGCGGTGGAGAAGGAGATGGCCTTGAAGGGATTTAGGATCTGTATGCTGTTAGTATGGACCTTGAAGGAGTTGTGATATGGGGTCTTACGCTCGGGGTTAAAGTCGAGAATATGTAAATCGCCATCTGCGTCCGCCGCAACGATAGCAAGATCTTCACCATCAGGTAAGAAATCCGCTACCAGCACCGGTAGTCGGCCGTGACTCTTGCCAAGAACCTTGAAGGTATACGGCTCCTCTGTATATCCTGCAAACCACACGCCCTTGAACGCATCGGCCATAAGACAAAGACCCGTACGGGGGAGTTCACGTGCGGTCGAGACGTGACAGCTCATGTCGAGGAAGGCTACGGGCAAAAGGGAGCCGTCTTCCTTCAGACCTCTAACCATGCACTTTTGGCCCTGGGCGACGAGCATGAGACCTTGAGTTCCAATTTCGGAAATGGCTGTTACGCCACCACGGGGAATGTCCTCGCGCGCAATGGCCTTGAGACGCTTGTTGGTTTCTGGTTTGCCGGGCTCGGGGATTACAGTTACGATGTCGAAGACGTGCACGCGGCCGCGGATGGGGAGGTCTTCGCCCTTTGTGACGGCTGTGCCGACAGCGAGTAGGAAACGACGCTCTTTTGTCTCCTCGGAGATTTCGAGGTGTAGTGTTTTCATGCACTCGATGGATTCGCATGACTCGAGCTCAAGATCATGAATGACGGTCCAGCTGACGGGGCTGATGAGCTTTAGCACACCGCGGGGCATGGTTGGGGGGAAAGTGAGGATCTCCTTGGCCCATTCTTTGTGGTAGTCATCGTCTTTGGGGAGTTCGAAAGGCTCGCTTGTCATGCAGCCTGCGATATAAGCACCCGTTGGTTGATGGTACGCGATGCCGCGGACATCGCTGCCCAGGGGGACTTTCTTGACTGAGATGCCGAGTTCAGTGAAATTGGTATCTGGTGGTAGTTGAGTGACACGCGCGATGCCTTCGTCGTCTGCGTAAATGAAGCCACGATCACAGCCCTCCGTATGGAATGTGCTCATGCCGCGAACGCCAAGACCTTGAAGACCTATCACACGGGGAATACTCTTGCTGGACTTGAGGACGAAACTTGGTGAAGAACCAGGGAGGAAGACGGTGCTATAGCCGTTGACGTTGGCACAAGGTCGTAAAGGCATGAAGCGTGGCTGTTCAACAGTATCGTCCTCCTGGTCTACCTCGACAGGAGTCGTGGCTAATATCGTATTGGAGGCCTTTTTAAAGGTGAGGGTGGCGGAGAGGGTAGTCTCGCCGCCTTCTTTTACGTGGCGGAGGGGTTCATAGATGGTGAGGTCGTCGGATTGGTTTCGGAGCTGGAAATGTTAGGCTGATCCAGCACGGGCATGAAGAGAACTCACGATAAGATGGGGGGATTGAGATGTGATGTCGCCCAGGTCAGCCACCAGGATCTCACGGAGGGTCTCGCGTGCTAGACCTCGTCGTAGGGTGTAATCTGCTGAGAGATGGGGTGGTACGTAGCAGAGACCTTCAGCAACGTAGACAGGCTTTGAGAGATCGGGGAGCGCGTAGACCTGTTTAGTCAGTAGCTGCAATTATATCAAGAAGTCCAGGACTTACATGTAGTGCACCAGTCGAGCTCAGCAGAAACATCATAATCTTCTCAGTCTCTGCCCCCTTGTCGCCCACGCTTGATTGGAAAGCGCCCCTTGTATCTGTATATAAACATCCTGCATGCCACTTCGTGTTCTGGAGACTAGCATCCATCTTTTCCACCTCTTCAAGCTCATTATTGCTGTCGATTTGTGCTAGCAAGATACTGTTGTCGTCACGGATGAGGAGCAGATATGGGTCAGCAATGCTTGCGCTGGTGACTCTGGGTTCTGCGCCGGTTTCTTCATCAAGCATTGGCAAGATCTGAGTGAGACCGAGATCTATAACGGTCAGTATGTGCGGGTATGGTGTATGAGACCAACTTACCTCCGTCGTAGGATCTGACCTCGGATTTGAGGACTTGAATGATTCTCATCTGCTTGCCCATCGTTCCAGCTTCGACAGTGAAGCCAGCCGCAGGGTCGAACTCAGTATCTTTCAGGGTCTCGAATCCCGCAGCAGTAAGCGCGTACACATCCGAGGTCTCGTAACCATCAAGATCAACCTTGGCCACAATCATATACTTATCGTGCTGCCCAAAGGTCTCATACTCGTTGCCCACGCCGACATTTCCACCAAGAGCCTTGGGCATTGGCTTCTTGACAGACATAGTCCAGAATCCTCGTGCCTCTGGGAACTCGAACCTTCCAACGATCTTGGGTTGGATATTTCGGTTGAGTATGGCCAATGACCCAGCTTTGCCACGTCCGACAATGCATGCGAGATGAAGATCTGAAACAACGCCATTTGATAGGGTTGCCTCTTCACTATCGGGCAAGAAGGAAGCTTTGCCAGGCGTCAAGTCCTTGATTGGGGCGATGCTGATCAGGGTATCGTGAATGCGAAAGCTCAGATCGCCCGATTTACCTGCCCCGTTCAGAGCCTGAGCTGGTTTCGCAGCTGTGGATTCAGTGCCATAGAGATCGTCGTCCTCGTCGTCTTCATCCTCGAGGTCTAGGTCGTCCACATCAAGCGCAATATCTGCATCGATAAGGCGAGGCTTGCGGCGCTTCTCCTGTCCCATCTTCCTTGTCCAGCCTAGTACAACAGAGTCACCAACCTCACTGCCCACAAAGAAAGTATTTTTTCCGAATTTTGATATCGTTGATGCACGGCTCTTGATTAGATTACCGCCATTTTCGTCAGCAACCATCCTGATGCTGAGACCAGAGACGGTTCGGCCATCAATTAGGAATGAAACTATACCGATTCGACCATCGTTGAGAACTAGTAACAGTTCGCCATTCTCGATGTACAGCTGCTCAATGAAGCAGTGCTCCAGTCGCAGGTTCAGATCCGATTGGTCTGTCAAGCTGAAAGAAGTAATCTGTCGAGCCATTGAGTTGACAGCAACACCATTGGCCTTGCCAGACTGGTCAACATGAATCAGTTCATTCTCTCCAATAAGCAAAGCACCCCCAACTGGCGCTGGCAGAGCAACAATCTTAAATAGATCTCGAGGAAGGTCAGTAACCGAGAGGATAGTCGTTGAGGCTCGCTGTTGCAAATCGAGCGTGAAGACCTTATAGGTGAGGTGATCTTTCTGACCGAGAGAATGCGCGCACTCCTGGCTGGAAGATAGAATACCAAATGTCGGTTCTCTATATTCATGCAAAAAGGCGAAGTGCACGGGATGAAGCAGACTGGGATCAAGGAGCGGAAGACGGAGGACAAAAGATGGTGTATACGCTGCTTCTAATGTGTCGCTATCTCCATTGGCGACTGTAGTAGACTCCTTGACGGGTCGTGGCCCATCGAGATCCTCATCCCAATCATCCATCTCCAAGTCTTCTTCCGCTTGTCGAAATGGTAGGATCGCGAGGTTACGCGAGCCGAATTGGAAGGCGGCGCATCGACTGCCGGGGTCGGCCTCGAGGTAATTGGTATATTCGTCGAAGGAAACCTCCCACGGCGCGCCGTGCAGCTCCTCTTTCTCATAGTAATGAATCGAAACGGTTTCCAAGGTGCTTTTCGCAGGATCCCACACGGCCATGCACATCTTGGCAGCCTTGTAAGCTAGCAAGAGAGCTTCGCCCCCGGATTTCGAATGCTTGGTCTTGACCTTGGCCAGACCTGTCACGGTACCTGCGAGAGGAAGCTCTGCGACGAGGACTAGCTTTGTGTTGTTTGTGCGATCAGTTCGAACCAGCATCGTCTCGCCGCCGAGAAAGGAAGACTCAAGGCCATCGTCATCGTTTGCGCGGTGATCGAATTCGGGTTCGGGCTTTGTAGTCTGCGCAGGCTGGTTCTGAGGATCGAATTCGGCGGATATGGCCTTTGTTGTAAAGATTTGGAGTAGGGAGCCCTTTGCGACAACGATATTGGTGGCTGTAGCCGAGGTGAGGGAGATTGTTAAGGAGTGTGTGACGGCTGAGGGAGCCGCAAGCTCGGTGTAGGCCTGCATTTCAGCGAGACCATTCTTTGGCGACCAGATTAATTGTTTGGCTGGTTGTTATCGAGGTCGTTCGCGATGGTGCTGTATTGAATGTTTGGCCCAAAAGAGTAGAGCTCAAGCTTAAGGTCGGATTATCGCTGCGCCGCGTTCCGGGCCATCTCTGTAGCCACCCCTACGTCAAGATCTCGTAAACCAATGAATGGGCAGCAGTTGCATGACAGGGGGTGAAACGATCCATCACGGGATATCCACATCGGCAACGCTAGCGTATGGATTGCGTCACAAAAACATCTGCAGCTTCGAGCTCGAGCTTGGCCCTTTCTAAACAAGCCCACGGAATCTTGTTTTCCACGAATCTTCCCTTTCGCTGATTGAACAGAGCCTATTTAATCATTTCATCAATCGGTTCTTCTCACTAGCAACGTCACCCTTGACGTTTGATAGATCTCTCTTTAAACCCCCGGATCTGTCAGAGGCAGCGCCAAATCAAATCAACCTCAACCCACGTCGCGACCTGGTCCAGCGGCTTCATTTCATCTACAGATTCATCGTTGATCTCCATTTGCTACAACTGCTCAAATCACGTTGCAATCCTCGTCGCCATGGCCCACGCAGGCCTCGTCCAGACCAGTCTGATCTGGGTCGCCTATGCCGTCGCCGTCGTTCTCTGCCTTATCGCCGCAATCATCACAACATTCACATGGCAGACTCCCCGCGAACGCTCCGCTGTCGTTAGCATCGTCGCCATTGTCAGCTTGACCTCGTTGCTTGCTACAGTTCTACTCCTACCTGTCGATATCGCTCTTGTTTCCGCAACGAGCTCTGCAGCCCTCGGCGCAAAGAAGGACTGGGCTACTCCCGATCGCATCGACAGCATTCTCTATACCCTCAAGGTTGTCTACTACAGCCTGTACAGCTTTGATGCTCTCCTCTGCTTGATCGTTATTCCCTTTGCCTACTTTTGGCATGAGGAGTATGATGAGATCGAGGTTGAGGAAGAGGGCCGAACCCTGAGCAGCCGCTTCTTGGCTGCGGCCAAGTACACACTCTTCTTCGTCGCATTTGTCGTGGTCCTATTCTTGCTGGGATTCTTTGTTCCCGCTGCTGGTGACAGCTCCCAAAGCCACTGGGATCTCGACTATTTCAAGAAGCTAGTTGCTCAAAACCATGGCGAGAAGGCACTGACCTTTGCACTGGGTCTGCTTCTTACACTCGGCACTCTCCTCTACGTTGTCTACACTGGTGCAGGCCTTGCTCTTCTCCCCATCTCCTTCATTAAGGCGGCTCCCGCAATCTCGGGACCGCAGCTCCATCAGTCAACTGCTTCTCAGCTGGAGCAGAACCGCGAACGCCAACGACAAATCGAGATGCGCAACGCCGGTAGACAGGAGGGCATGTCTCGAAAGGATCAACGTGAGCTAGATGCTCTGGTTAGAGAGGAGCAGACACTTGTTAGACGAGAGAGACTGGCGGCCGAGGCTCAGGGTGAGGGCCACAGCAAGATCTACCAGGCCTGGCTCAAGGTCTGCGCTGCCTTCCGCCCCGTCAAGCTCATCGGTGGAATTCTATTGCTTCTCCTGTCTGTTGTTATCTGGGTATCTATGCTCATCACTGGCATTGACAAGGCCAAGAACTCGGTCTGCAAGCAAAAGTGCGGTTATATCCTCGGTCAGATTCACGTCTTCCAGCCTATGAACTTCATCTTTGTCAAGTCCGCTAAGGCCTTCCCTGTCGACTACATCCTGATGGCTCTGCTGGTGCTCTTCTTCTTCAGCAGCTCTATCTCAGGTATCGCAACCGTCGGTATTCGCTTCCTCTGGGTTCGCATCTTCCAGATCCGCAAGGGTAGAACTGCCCCCCAGGCTCTGTTGATCGCTACCGTCATGCTGGGTCTGATTATCTTGGCCACCAACTACAGCCTCGCCATGATGGTTGCACCTCAATACTCCACCTATGGCACTCAGACATTCTGCACCAACGAGCCCGCCCATCCCGGAGAGCAGCCCGACTGCAAGCGCCACTCTGACATGATTCATGCTTGTTCCGAAGCACTCAAGTACAAGCACGCCAAGGATGTTTGCACACCTTCAGTGATGTCAACATTTCTCAACCGCATCACCATCACCTGGCCATTCTTTGGTCTGGTTGATTTCTGGGCGCAATTCGCTTTTCTCGGCGTCTTCCTGGTTGTCTTTGTCACAGCCCTCTTCCGCACCCCTAAGCTCAACCTTTCCCAGATTGATGAGGAGGCCGAAGCAGATGAGGAAGAGAGTCTGCTTGCCTCGACAGGTAGACGGTTTGGCGCAACATGGCAGGATGTGAGGGGAAAGGTCAGTGGTTCAGGGGATGAGTCCCAGAACAATGGTAACGGATCACAATCCGCTGCTTGAATGACTCTTGGTTTAGTAGTATCAGGGCGAGATTGATCATTTTGACTTGGCAGGCACAGCAACATGATGGTTCGGAGTTTAGTAATGATTAGCATGTTTATGTTTGGGTATCTGTCTTTACAAGCACCTAGGTTGGACGGAAAGCAATAGTGATAGGACTGGCTTGAAATTGAAAACGTTTACGCTCCCAGCGCCACCTTTTTCTTCTCCTTCTTCTCCGTCTTCTTATCCTTTGTAAACTGAACAGCCTTGTGACTCCTCTCATCAAACCCAGCTTGTGGTCCACGGTGCATCTCGTACCAGCACCGCGTGCAGTAAACGTCGTCGTCGCACCCGGGACATCGTAGCGTGGCGTCCTCGAGACACACAGTGCACCAGCTCTCCACGTCATCGTCGGTGTAGTTTGTCCGTGTGGTAAGCCGGTTGACAGGTTTACCCGAGGGTTTGGACGAAGGTACTGAGGGGAGAGCGAGGGAGCCTTCATCATCGGGGGAGGGGGCGCGCAAGGCAGCGAGACGGGCGGTTATATCGTCTATATCTGCGCTGCCGGCACGGGCTGTCGAGGGAATCTCATCAAGATTGGAGGGGACGTCTGGAAGGGCGAGATCTGATGTCTTGGATGGATCGTCTTGCTCACCCTCGGACTCAGATTCTGGCTCGGAAGTTTTGTTCTTTGCAAGGGCTGCTTCTACTTCTGCCTCGTCGCGGAATCGGGCGATGACTTCATCGACGTCTTTGTTCATAGCTTCGCCATCTGAATCATCAGAGTCATCCTCCTTCTTACTCGTGTCCTCTTGGGCATCCTGCGGTATTGAGTTGGCGAGCTCTTCTAGAAGGGCTTTGACTTGTTCGTCATCTGGTTCTGGTTCTGGTTGGAAGCCTTCTTCGGGCTTTACGTCGCCTAGGAGCTCTTCTAGGGTTTGATCATCTGTTTGGAAGATGGTGTCGTCGTCTTCATCTTGTAGCTTGGGGGAGCCTTTCTTTGGGGCCTTCTCTGCTTGGGGTTTGTGCACTTGAGGAGATTGTGATTGTGAGGGTTCATCGCCGCCATCTCGTAGGGACTTTAAGCGAGCGGCTAGAGTATCCTCGCGAGTTGGCGCCTTTTTCCTTTCAATCAAGTCTACGTTTATTCTGAGTACAGTGTCAGTTTGTGTGAATGTCCGGGGTTGTGGGTGGTATACTCTGTTGATGCTGGTTTCTCTGGGCCTGCGCTGTTACCTCTTAGCGCATTTAGGCGATCGAGCAGTGACTTCTCGAGGTCGTTGGGCATGGTGGGTGTAACTGGGGGGCTCTCAAGAGTGTATTGATATGACGATTTAGCCTTGCATGGTTATTTGGCCGGTGGCTGTTGATGAGATGTCGAGACGAAATGAGTTGGAGGCGATGATAGTGGTGATATTCAGCGGGGGCGGGGCTCGTTCAAGCCCAGCCTTGGCTGAGGTACCGTGGCGAAGGTCAAAGCTGGGCGTTGTACAGAAAACAGATTCTCAAGACAAGACCACATTGAGAATACGTAATTAAAATAAGTTGAGGCAGTCATAAGGTTATGTGGTGCAGCTGAAAGGTAACCTTGTTGATACATATTTCGACCTGGACTTCATGTCACTATTGTTTACACCTTTGAGGTATATCATTGGGCTACCTACATCTCCGCTTCAGGTTGTCACGAGGTTTAAATAAATGAATACATATATATTATACTCCGTATAGCCCAATGAATTATCTTTTCTGTAAATTCCTTGTTCTATATAACCATCGCTGCTTCAGTATGGATGCAGCGACCTAAGCATTCACAACCCAGTTCGAGACGGGTTCAGAAGCTAGCAAATCTCGTCATAGGATAGAAAAAGGTGACACAGGTTTACCTAAATTGGGGACTGTCATATACATTCTATGAGTTTGTAGATGTTTCTACTATCGACTAACCGAGTATCCAACTCGCCAACTATGGAGTTGGTTTGTTGTCGAGCGCCAATATCTTGGCATCCCTGGTGTGCCAATCGAAAATCAGGCTCAACTGCTGATGTTTCAAGCCTAAGCTGGTTAATATCTCACAGGCACTGCTAGACTGCGACGCGCGTCTTGATAATGGATGCGTATGCACCGGTAGGTGGGCGTCAATAGCGGCGCCGGCCATCAAGCCTCTGAACTGAGCCCCGAATCTGCAGCAGTCTTCTCGAAGGATTAGTTTCACCTTTGGTAACTGGAGGCGCCATTAGTGCCTTTGTTAGTGGACGATTGGCCGGATTCATCTAGCACTACAAACCCAACTTTGTCTGGTGCCTGGCCGATATCCCCTGTCAATCAGAAGAATGGATCCTTGAATAAGGCTATGCCACTAGATTGATCGCTTTGAGCTCCATAGTGACGTGGAAGATCACCTACAAGTAATCCTCGAACCCCCCGTATTGATTGAGTGTCGCGTGTGGGCATGTTTTCGTTCTCTCTTTCCACCACGCCGCCGTCATGTTTCGAATGCCCGCGCTACGCATGAGCGCAAAGTCAATACAAGTCACTGTAGCTATCGCAGCTATTTGGCTTTTGGCAGTCGTCTTTTATTGTTATCGAGACGTTTCCTTTTCCTCGTCGACACCCAATGCGACATACGGCAGTGCCCGACCGAACAGCCCGAGTTTAAAGAGTCTTGAGCCTATAAAATTGGGCGCGCGGTATCTTGTCGACTACCCGCTCAAGGACAATCCTAAGGAGATCTTTGGAGAGCTGGGACAGCGGACAGAATTGCTGCGATCATGGATTGAAGAGCTGGAAGGTCATGCTAAGGCCCCGACGGACGAAAGCCGCGAAACAGCAGAGCAAGTTGGACAAATCATCGAGTCTCTGTTCCCATACCTTAGCTCGGAGCAGGGAATTTCACCTCCTCTTGTTAATATCTACGACCGACTCGGACTTTCTTACAACGCTACAAGCCTCTCGAAAACTGCCAAAGGACCGGCTGGAATCGTTATTCCCACTGGCGACAAGACACTTCGGTTCGCATGCCACCTCATCGCATCTCTGACGCGCGTCCACAAGACTTCACTACCCATTCAAGTCGTATACGCTGGAGACGATGACTTATCCGCCGACGGACGAAAGAAGATACAAGAGGCGGCCAATGGAGTCAAGGTTGAGATGCTCGACGTCCTCACTGTTTTTGACGACGATACATTGAAGCTTGCAGACGGCGGCTGGGCGATAAAACCGTTCGCCGCCTTAGCGAGCCAATATGAACAAGTCATTCTTCTCGACGCCGATGCTGTATTCTTCCAGGATCCTCAACAACTCCTTCGTCAAGACCGTTTCAAGGAAACTGGCGTTCTGCTATTTCACGACCGGCTTCTCTGGAAGAATGGATTCGCCGATCGACAAGATTGGTGGCATGATCAGATCAAGCATCCCAGTCCTGAGACGGACAAGTCGCTTGTATGGACCGAGCGATACTCTGAAGAGGGCGACTCAGGCATTGTTGTAGTAGACAAGTCTCGACTCGACGTCCTGCTTGGTCTTCTTCACATTGGCTGGCAGAATTCGGATAGGGTGCGAAATGAAGTGACCTACAAGATCACTTACGGCGACAAGGAGAGCTGGTGGATCGGCTTCGAAGCTACAGGGTCACAGTATTCCTTCTCACCACATTACGGTGGCATCGTCGGATGGTTAGGCCCGACAAAGGCCGAGATCGAGAAGGCAGAAGAGGAAAAGAAGAAGAAAGAAGAAGAAGAGGAGAAAGAAAACGAGAACAAAGAAGAAAAGGACAAGCGTGACGATGATGAGAAGAAGGACGAGGAAAAAGAAGAATTACGCGTATGCAGCTTCGTCATCGCTCACGTCGATCAAAAGGAGAAACTACTCTGGTATAACGGCGGTCTGCTTAAGAACAAGGCCGTCAACCAGAACGAGTTTGAGGTGCCGACTCATTGGATGATTGATCAAAAGTGGCACAAGGGAGGTAGTAAGAAGGATATGAGTTGTATGGCTGGGACTAAAGCAAGCGAGCTTACAGCTGGTGAGAGGGATATTTTGGCGCGGTCGATCAAGGTTGCGAAGGATGTAGATGATAAGTTAAAGTTGATACCATCTCGATAGATATAGAGTAACATGTAACAACACGGATTGGATGTTTTTAATAGTCAACGGAACTTCACGAGACACGTTTTGACGTATTGGGAAAATGATTAACTAGTAACTTGTCACAAAAGAACATGGTTGAGAAGCCCAATGATGCAAATTGACCCTGAATTTCAGCATCAAACGAATCGGATTCCGCGGATTGAACAAAAGGACATTTCATCAAAACATATTCTCCGCTGACGTTTCGAAGGATTCGGGACCGCGGGTTGGAAACAAGGACATTTTAGACAAGATATGTTTTCCGGGGCTAGTTCAAAGAGTTCGGGTCCGCTTGAGGTTGCTCGGGTCCGTCCGCGCAGATCAGCCGTTTCCTCGCGCCGGACAATTTGTAAATGTCCGGTCTAACACCGGAAGACCGTTGTAAGATCGGCAATTGCAAATATGTATATATATAAGCATTAAATACTTTTAATTCAGTTAAATCATCTGCATAATCACTGAGCATTCTATTCTTTTCACTTTAATTACCTGATTGCACTTTATACGACAATGGCTCTTCCTTTGTGTCTGCGGTCGGCTCGACCTACACCCATCATCGCTACTCTGGTCGCTGGTGGAATTGGTGCCAGTATTGGTGCAAAGATGATGTTTGGAACAGCTTCGGCAGAGTCAAATGCTCCTCCCAAGATCTTCAAGGGTGGTCCTGCTTTTGTCAGACTCCCTTTAGAGAGTTCTGAGACTGTAGCAACCGACACCAAGCGACTGCGTTTCAAGCTTCCTCAAGAGACCGCAATCACTGGACTTCCTTTGACTTGTAAGTGTACCATTCTTGAAAGCCAATATCTAGGTTACTAATATTTTACAGCTGCTTTGTTGACTTTGACCTGGCCCAATGGATACTTCCCTCCGACCCCTCGACCTTACAGTCCAATCTCCCCCTCAGGTAGGCTACCATAAAACGTACTCTCTGTGTCAACTTACTGACTCCTCGCAGATGAACCAGGATACGTAGAGTTCCTTGTCAAGAAGTACCCCAATGGTAGAGGAAGTGGCTATCTCCACTCTCTCAAACCAGGAGACAAGCTCTTCTTTGCAACAACCATACCTGGCTACAACTGGAAGCCCAACAGCTTCTCGCATATCACCCTCATTGCCGGTGGCTGCGGTATAACACCCATCTTCCAACTGGCCCAAGGCATTCTCCGAAACCCGCAAGACAAGACCTCCATGACACTTGTGTTTGGTGTTAACACTGACGAGGACGTACTCCTCAAGAAGGAGCTTGACGGGTTTGCGAAAGAGTTCCCCGATCGGTTCAAGGTTGCTTATACGGTGAGCAACCCCGCGCAGGGTTCTTCTCTGAGGAAGGGCCGTGTGGATAAGGAGCTTTTGCAGGAGCTTCTTCCGGTATCGGGGAGGGAGGATACAAAGGTCTTTGTATGTGGTCCTCCGGCGATGGAGGAGGCTCTTGTAGGGAAATGGGGTCGTGGGGTTTTGGGACAGCTTGGATTCGGAAAGAACCAGATTCACAAGTTCTAATGCGGGAAAAGGAGATTTGGGATGAGTATACTTGAAAAGATGTCTTGGTTGTTTAGAATGTCTGATGAATGGGGTCGCAAGATTACAATACCCTTCTCTTAGTTTCCTTTTGTACTTGTAGATGAGCTACTGAATTACATATCCTACACTTATTCTGATGTTGTCCTGATACCGTCACAGTCTAATGCTAACCCTTCTCAACAGAGACTTTACGATTCATACTGAAATCAAGATACGCTTTTTCCAAACTTCTACTAGATCGACAGCTAGTGTCTTCCTTGATGGTCAGAGCCAGTGGTGGCTCAACAATTCTCAGTCATCCTACTCATGGAGCGAAGTTAAGGCTGCAGGTGGATGGTGAGTCCTACCTAACTTTAGGATAAGCTCATATAATAATTAGAGCATACTTAAGGCATATTTTAGGCTAAGAATTGACCAAAGTGCCTAAGTCATTTTGTTATCTTTAGTTCTTTTGCCTAAATTTGGGTAATTATCTCGATTAAGTGCCAACCCGTCTGCCATATTATTCCAATATGCCTCGTAAGCCAAAATATATCATGCCCGTACTCCTTTAAGCGCGGCACTTCAATGGAAGTCGAACTTGCATCAGAATAAAATATTTGTTAAAAAACAAGAGTATAATTGCGCTAAAGACGACTTATGAATCCATTTCCTTTCTTCAGTTTCCTGTAGCAATGCTATGCCTAACTCCCAGACTTCCATTCGTCAAGAATGCCCTCGCATCTCTCTCAGGCATCTCCAAGCCTCCAGTTGGCGTAGATGAAGCAGCACCATAACCTCCACCACCAGGCGTCAAGATGATCACACGATCTCCAGCAGAAAAGTGTGACGTCTTTCGTGGACCAAGCGAGACTTGTCTCGTAGCGCCCGTGACAGGGTCCTTGCGAACCCAGATATTCTGACCCCGTTGACCTTCCTCTCCGCCTGCTAGACCGTAGGGCGCAGTAACTCTTCGGTCTGTGAGAACAGAGACTTGAAGAGGCATGCGGAACTCCATATCGCGAACACATCCATCACCTCCGCGCCATTTACCATCCCCACCACTTCCCTTTCGGATAGAGAACTCGTGCAGAATAACAGGATATCTCTTCTCCAAGATCTCAGGATCAGTGATTCGCGTGTTCGTCATGTGAGTGTGGACTGCACTCGCGCCATGCCAGCCCTGACCAGCTCCAGCGCCACCACAGATGGTCTCGTAGTATCCGAATCCCTTTGTGACTTCACCAGTGACGGGGTCTGTACCGCCGCAGCCGAAACTGAGGTTATTCATTGTACCTTGGGATGCTGCTGCGGCGTTGAAGGCACGTAGGACGAGATCGGCGACCTTTTGGGATGTTTCTGTTGTGCAACCAACTGTGGCTGCGGTCGGCGAAGGAGAGAGGATGGTGTTGTCGGGGCAGATGACTTTGATGGGCTTGAGGCAGCCTTGGTTGAGAGGGATGTCTGTGGATATCATAGATCGAAGGCAGTACTATAAACAGTTAGTCGTAATCAATGCGTTGTGTGAGTGAAACTTACCATAATGACAGAGTACGAGCAAGTCGGAGGTGCATTCAGATTACCAGAGTGCTCAGGACCGGTTCCAGTGAAGTCAAAGACAGCCTCGCCAGTCTCCTTGTCAATGGTGACCTTGAGCTTGAAAGGAATGCCGTCGTCGTTATACTCGGTCGCTTCGAGGACACCGCCCTCATACTTTGCAGCAAACTGCTTGAGAAGGTCTCGCACAGACTGAGCGGCGTTATCCTGGATAGCATGCATATAAAGCTGAACCACGGGCCAGGTAAACTCCTTGATAAGAGAGCGAATCAATTCGATACCCTTTTGGTTAGAAGCGACGGCAGCCTTGAGATCGGCGATGTTTTCGGTCAGTGTCCTACTGCCGCTGCAACCGGGGTAAGAGGCAGGTTCATCGTAGAGATGCTTGATAAGACCAGCCTCATCGAATACGCCCTCCTTGATCATCTTAAACGATTCGATAGCAGCACCCTCTTGCCATAACTCGGTGGAGTTCGGTGGCATGGATCCAGGGACGATACCGCCGATATCTGCGTGATGACCACGGTTGGCTACGAAGAAGATAATCTCCTTGGGGTTCTCTTCATCATCGAAGACAGGTGTGATGGTGGTGATATCAGGAAGATGAGTACCACCAGCCTGGGGATGGTTGCTAATGATCACATCACCAGGCTTCAACTCGCCAGCCTTGTATCGCTGTGCTTGGTATGCGATAGCAGTGCTCATGGATCCAAGATGGCTGGGAACATGGGGTGCGTTGGCAACGAGGCCTCCGTCCGCCGAGAAGACGGCACATGAGTAATCAAGTCGCTCCTTGATGTTGACTGAGATAGACGTCTTCTCCATGGTATGTCCCATCTGCTCGGCGACAGTCATGAAGCGATGTCCGAAGACGCTGAGCGTTACAGGATCAACAGTCTCAGTGGCGACATTTTGCTTCTCAGCCTTATCAACCTCTAGGATAACATGTTCAGGAAGGATAACACCCTTGCTCAGATGGTCAACGACGATAGTCTGGGTCTTGTCGATGATCATCGCAGGACCGGTGATGTGTACACCGGGAGTCATGGACTTGAGCTCATAAACAGGCGTCTCAGTCCAGCCGTGCGCTTCGAAGAAAATCTTTCTAGAAAAGATGGGTGTAGGTACGGGTGTCAAACCATCGGATTGGTACTTCTTGAGCTCCTCGAAAGGACTGGAGATGTTGAGAACGCGAGACTTTCCTACGCTTCGAACTCGGACGTCGTCGATTAGGATATTACGAGACTGGGAGAAACCGAATTCTTGCGTGTGTCTGGCTGTAAAAGCAACGCCTGCGTCTCCTACGTTCTCTGATACAGCGATCATTAGAGACGTGTCGCTTCCTTGGTATCGCATGTTTAAGAAGTATTCATGCTCGGTGGACTTGGCGTCGAAGCCTTGCGCCTCGAGACCGTTGGCTCCCTTGGAAGAGAGGGAGCCGAGACGGGCCTTGATCTCGGGAACAACTTGTTCGGAGAAGGTGATGGCCGAAGGTTCTTGATTCTCTACCACGACATCGGCGAGAGCCATGCCGTAAGCGGACAAGATACTAGAGTAGCAAGGAATTATGGCGCGCCGGATGCCTAGATCGCGGGCGATAAAGACTGCATGTTGACCGCCAGCACCACCAAAAGATCCCAAGTTGTGACTCGAGGCGCCGTATCCACGGCCTTCACTCAGGGTTCGAATGGGTCGAGTCATAGTAGCGTTGGCAATAGCGAGGAATCCAAGGGCCAAAGTCTCTGGCGTGAATGGCTCGCCGCCATCCTTCTCTTTGTTCACCGTCTCGGTCAGGGCGGAAAACTTCTCTAGGACGATATCACGGTCCAATCGGCGGGGGAAGAAGTCAGGGATAATTCGGCCAAGGAGGAAGTTGGCATCGGTAACAGTCAAGGGACCTCCACGGCCGTAACATGCAGGTCCGGGGTTAGCACCAGCACTGCTGGGACCAACCTTGAGAAGACCATTCTCCCAGGCCAAGATGGAACCACCACCGGCAGCGACTGTGTTGATGTCCAGTTGAGGAGTCTGGATGGTCACTTCGGCCAGGGTGTTTTCGAAGATATGCTCCAGGGCACCAGAATATCTGGCTACATCTGTGCTGGTACCGCCCATGTCGAAGCCCAGCACTGGAGTGCCATCAGCGTCATCGTAGCATGTCCTGGATAGACCGACAACACCTCCTGCAGGACCACTCAGAACACCTCTCAAGCCGGTGAACTTAGACCAGCTTGTCAAGCCACCATCAGATTGGCAAATTAGAAGCTTGTTGGCACTCTCATCTTCCAACTGGCCCCTGAAGTTCTTCCGGAAACCATCTAGATAGGCAAAGGTCATTGGTGTGAGATAGGCGTCCGCAACGGCCGATTGACTTCGAGGCACATACTTGGCCATGGACTGGAGAACGGAAGAGGCAGAGACTTTGAAGCCCATTTCTTCCGCGAGCTTTGTGACTTGTAGCTCGTGTTCAGGATATGTGTATGAGTGCATAAGACCGATGGCGATGTTCTTGAAGCCTTGGGCCTTTAGACCTTCAAGATCGGCACGAACAGCGTCGATGTTTGGCTTCTTCATGATCCTGACGACTTCTCCCGTTTGGCCCATGACAAGTGATGGGTCTGATGAGACATTGATAGGTCCATTTGATGGTGCTTCGCTTGCGCCCTCGATTGTGATACGCTCATCGACCTCTACTACAGTCTCGTAGAGCTGCTCCAAGCGTCGGACGGAAAGATCGAAGAGGTCTGGTCTTGTTTGGTTTCCGATTAGAAGAATATCTCGGAAGCCCTTTGTTGCTAAGAAGGCCACGCGATCACCCTTTCTTTCAAGAAGGGCGTTGGTCGCGACCGTAGTTCCCATACGAATGGACTCGATGGGCTCGAGGTCTAATAGCGACCCCTTGGGTATTGACGTTTCTTGGGCGATCTCTAGGATCTGTCTGATACATTCTGTTGGTGCATCGTCGTACTCATCAGGACATACTGAGAGGATCTTGAAGACAATGTGCTCTTTTCGGCCGGGGACTTCTGCCCAGGCGTCTGTGAATGTGCCACCACGGTCAATGGCGATGCGAATGCCTTGAGATGCCATTGTGAAGGATGATGAGGGGTGATAGAGGAGGGTTAAGGAGGAATTGGGGTAAAGAGGAAAAGAGAATGTTTGAGATGAAAATTGTTTATCGACATGATTCGAGTCTTGAAGCTGTTTATATCAAAGATCGTGGGGTAGATCTTCTTTACTCAAGCTCCGATGTTGTAAGTAAGTGGATTCGATGGCGCCAATCCTAAGTGACGGGCATCAGTCTCCGTGCTGCTTACTCATCGGTAAAGTCTGAGATGCCGGTCAATCTCCCCGGCAAGTTTCGTCTTACCGACCATCTCCACCCTTTATCCTCGGCATCTTCAAATCATCCACCGGCAAATAAGTTCAACGCCCGGTCGTTTACCCCGGACTAGAGATTGGCTTTAGACCCGCATTGCCCAAGGGATTGAGATCATTTTCATTACTCAACGATTTACCGGGGGAAAGGAAAGAATCCACTCAAGCCGCCTCCCATTGAGAAATATTGAGAGATGAGCACAAGACGGCCAAGGCGTCTTTTGGCAGCGTGAGAACCCTGGCCATCTTTCTCTGGATTTTCCAATCTGACACGATGGATGTGTAGTTGTCACAGATGTCATTCGCAAAAGATCAAGTGTTCGGGAGAAAAGCCTTGTCAGTCATGTAATGCGACAGGCAGGGCAAATGAATGTGAATTCCCTGCCAACAGGGAGCGAAAGATTCCCATCTCTGAGAGGTAAGTATCATCAAGTTCTACTCTAAGACGTATCCTAAACCGATGCTTGACTTATCCTAAACTCATCATAAGCATACACTAACATCATGATCCTAACTTAGCTATCTCAAAAAGCTCGAAGAAGACAGTAGACGTCTTCAAGCCATCGCCACGCACAATCAAACCCCAGAGACCGAGCCAACATTTACTCCTTTTGATAACCGCGAAGATCAAGACGACGATGAGCCGCCGTCGCTGTCAAAAGAGGAGAGTAACTTGTTCAATCCACTCTTTGATAGACAACCCGAAAAACCTATACAAGAACGTTCCTCAGAGCCAGGGTTCATCGGCGAAGCTTCGTGTGCTGCGTTCAGCAACCGGCTCTTATCATGTCTCGACGATTCATACACTCCATCTACAGCTGGTCTGTCCAACTATCATAGACTAAGCACATATGGAAGGTTACCGGTAGACCAAGGCCCAGAGTTCCCGGAACGGATGCACGTCAAGCTACTTCTTAACGTTGCTCGACGATTCATTGGAAACTACCATCCATTGTTTCTTGAGGTTACATTCATGAAAGAGATTGATGCAGTTTATCGAAGAGAGACGGTGCCGTCCATGCTGTGGCTGTGCAAGTTCTACGCTCTGATGGCGCTAGGCGAGATTTATACACATAGAAGGGGAGTGGGTGATAATAATAGAGTCCCGGGCACAAACTACTATGTTAGGTCGGTGAATCTTTTACAAGAGAACCTTGACTATTACGAAGAGCCGTCGTTGATGCAGGTAGAGGTCCTTACACTTCTGGTAAGTTACCCTTAGCATCTGTCAGTGACCGGCATCCAGCTAATCAGTTAACAGGCCTGGACATCCAACATCTTGGGTCGTATACGAACCGCATATTGCTACAGTGGTATAGCCATGCGTCTAGCTCAGAGTCTAGGCATGCACCGATCAGCATCGAGACACACCACGCTGACGCCCGTTGAACGAGAGAGTCGAAGACGGACGTGGTGGGTGCTTTACTTTTTCGATCGGTTCTCGGCGTCGAAACTTGGTCAACCTATTACCGTACGAGACGAAGATATCGATGTTGAGATGCCGAGTATGGATGGCTTGACTAGGGAAGAGATGGCAGAGTTCCTCGACCCACAGAATCTTATCACCAATATCAAACTAGCACGGATTATTGGTAACATCTGTAGGTCTATCCGACGACTCTTGCATTCTCAGTTCTTTGATCTTTTATGGCGAGGCTGACAAAACTTTCTAGTAACACACATCTACGGCATACCGAAAGCTACAAATGGCCTCTATATTCACCAGGTTCACGGCATTTTGAAACAGCTTCGAGCATGGCACGACGAATTGCGATCTGACATGCGAGTCAAAGAGCGAGGCACTCCCCGGCCTGTCGCAAGTCTTCACCTTGCATATAACCAATGCATCATTCAAACTACACGACCAGTCTTACTTCATCTCTTTAAGATGCAATTCCAACTAGGAGGCAAAGTACGAGACGATACACCGCCACGGCAGAATGTCTCTTCGATTACCCTGGCTTTGGCAGAAAGCTGTGTCAACGCTGCACAAGCATCAAGCCGTATTGTGGAATCTCTGTTTCTCGACGGATCCATCGCTACGTTCGGATATTGGGATGCGCATCACATCTTCTCTGCAGCCATGATACTCATCATGTCGGCAGTTATGAAGCCGACAGCCGTCAACTCGGACCATCTTGAGACATTACTAAGTGTCTTGCGGTCTCTGAAAAACGATGGTAATATCCCAGCCGTTGACTTTTGCGAGAGGCTATCACACATTCAAGCCCGCGTATCAACTCTACGGGCCATCGGTCGCTTGGACGGCATCAGCTTCGACACACCTCTTGCTAGAAGACAGCCATTACCCGGAGGATTAGATGGATCTCAAGACGCTTCTGCAAAGCAAACTCAACCTCTTCACACGCCAATGAGTATGGACAGCGGACCTGGAATAGGTGATTCTGGAATTATTGATTATGAGAATGTTGATATTCTTGGCAATCCTCTTATTGGTAGCTTCCTGGATGGAAATCAGGTACAGTGGCTAGATGTGTTATTTGCTGAGGATGGCACGCTGAAGGAGTTTTCCTCGGAGATAGAAGAACAGTTTCTATTCAGGTAGTCATACAACGACATAAGAGCTGAAACAGACTCAACAACACACTATACCCAGCAATAAGGAACGCCTATGAAGTCTAATAATTAAACCAGTCTGTAGGCGGCGTCCTTGGCGCTTACCGCCAAGGGCATTCTTCTCCTCGGTAAGCATTTACCGATACCGGAAGGATTTTCTAAGCGACATTGATATATAACTGGAGTTGGATAACAAATCATGTGTTTCTTATCGTGATTAATTGAATAGATAGCGTAGAATATCTGCAAGAGTCTAAGCTATCGCGGTCCAGTTTAATAAAATGCTCCACCAGAGGAGCGTCTTCTCCGCACGAATGCCCCATAAACTTAGGACGGGCTATACTAAACTAATAATATTCTAAGAGCTATTTAGGTTATCCTTAAAAAACATCATCAGCTCTCATGATAGTCTCTGCTCAATATAGCATGAGTTGAGGTACGGTAATTTGAGACAGCCGAGTTCCTTTGGCTGTGTCACTAAACTCTGACTAACACAACTCGGCAATGAGAAAACCATGACGTCCAACGGACTCTAGTTTTGGAGACAGACCGGCAACTTATTAGTTGCCGAGCCGCTCACTGATTCATGCAACGTCGGTAAACCCCTCACAACCCGGGAATGGTCCACCTCTACAAGGAAAGTCAGACAGCGATCCCGGCTTAAATCCTTGTCTTGATATGGGTGAATGGGATTCTGGGGTCGTATCCATCACGATAGCTGGTTACCCAATCCCAATCCCTCTCTAGATCCGGGGTAAAACTTGGGTGCGGAGATAAGACGCTGCAGGCCCTTAAATGGACCACGACCCTTTCGATCTGTCTGTCACTTCTCATCCTTCTCCCCATCCTTCTTTTCTCAGGGTAAAGAAATCTCTGGGATACGCCACTATGACTTCAAAGCCTGATATTCTCTCTGACAAGGAGATTGAAGCGCAGCCACGCATTGCGCAAGATGACGTCTACATCGACCCAGCGGCTGAGAAGGCCCTTTTGCGCAAGCTGGACATGTGGATTGTTCCGCCTGTGATGCTTCTTTACCTTTTGAGTTTTTTGGACCGTGTCAACATTGGGAACGCCCGTCTCTATGGAATGGAGGCCGATCTTGGCTTGGTTGGTGATCAGGTAAGTACTTCGCGACAGAGACTTGCCATCAGCTTTTTTAACAAAACTTTTAGTATCAACTGGCGGTCTCAGTCCTTTTTGTGACTTATATCCTTTCCGAGCTCCCTTCCAACTTAGTTATCAAGCGATTTACTCCCTCGCGGTGGATCGCATTTCTCACCGTCTCCTGGGGCATCGTCGCCACCCTGACAGGTATCGTGCAGGACTTCAAGGGCTTGATTGCATGCCGTGTGATCCTCGGTGCTCTTGAAGGCGGCCTATTCCCTGGTTTGACGGTGTACTTGACTATGTTTTACACGAAACGAGAATATGCTCTTCGAATCGGTTATCTTTTCGTCAGTGCTGCTATTGCAGGTTCTCTCGGCGGTCTTTTAGCATATGGGATAGGCCACATGGATGGCGTCGCTGGCCTGAGAGGATGGCGATGGATCATCATTATCGAGGGCATTCCTACATTCGTCCTGGGAATCGCTGTTTGGTTTTGGCTTGCGGATAGCCCAGACTCAGCTCATTATCTGACTATCAACGAACGCGAGCTTATCGATTTACGGATGCGTCGACAGATTGGCCACACCAAATCTTCGGATCAGATGCACAAAGCAGACGTCTACGCGGGCCTCAAGGATTGGAAGATTTGGCTGTTCTGCATTGGACAATTTGGTGGCGATACTATTCTCTACGGATACAGCACCTTCCTTCCTACCATCATCCGTGGATTAGGAGATTGGAACAACGCTCAGGTTCAGGCGCTTACTATTCCTTGCTACGCCATGGGTGCTATCACTTACCTTGTCGTTGC
Organism: Fusarium sarcochroum; assembly: GCA_013266185.1. Lineage (NCBI taxonomy): Eukaryota > Fungi > Ascomycota > Sordariomycetes > Hypocreales > Nectriaceae > Fusarium > Fusarium sarcochroum. Next base: position 14,808 of record JABEXW010000338.1, on the reverse strand, counting down.
GTGGTTTTCTGACCGGACACAAAAGCGAGCTGTTTATACTGTCATTCTTGGCTTTGTATGCGCGGTTGGATATGCCCTTCTTGTGAGCACAGCTCCATCGGGAGTTCGCTACTTTGGCTGCTTCCTCGCCGCCATGGGATTGTATGTTATTGTTGGTTTGCCTCTTGCTTGGCTTCCTAGCAATAATCCTCGATATGGCAAGCGTACTGTTGCAACTGGTCTGCAGCTTACCATCGGCAACTCTGCTGGAATTCCAGCTCCCTTTGTAAGTATTGACTGCTGCTACATACCAAGGTCTCTGGCTAACAAATTTTTCTAGTTGTACAAAACATACGAAGGTCCTCGTTTCGTCAAAGGCCATGCCATTTCTATGGCCTTGGTTGCAATGTCTTCCATTATCTACATGGCTTTTTGGGCCTATTTCCGGCAGCAGAACAAGAAGAAGATGGAAGGCAAGGAGGATTATAGGATCCAAGGGATGACGGAGGAGGAGGCGGAGGAACTCGGAGAGCATAACCCAGCTTTCCATTACACCTACTAAGATAATCACTATAGTCAGACCCTGAGAGTGTGGCTATACTTTCCATCTAATATTCACAATCTTTTCTACATGTGCGGGCAAAGTCTTTTGTTTCCCTTCGTTAATACCTATTGTTCGTTTACCTAATGTTTGCTTATAACTATTAAAAAAGAAACGGGAGTAACTTCCCTATTCTGCACTGGGGCTATCGAGGAGGTTAGCTTAAGGGAGAGTCTCTAGACGCATATACTTTCCCTAAATTTATACTATTATAATATCACTTTATTAAGACTTTACCTTAGTTTATATTATTATAGTAAATGTTTATAAAGATTATTAATTAGTTTTCTATATTTAAAACTTACTAATACTAAATAATGCTTATTATATTAGACTTATAAGGTACTATCTAGTTATATCCTAGAATCTAATCTAGCCGGACCCCTTATATCAGGACATCCTACACTACTTGCTAATCTATAGCTTAGTTCTCGCAAGCCAAGTTCCGTTTCTATACTATTGGTTTAATCTCATAGTCTCCTACCGACTGCCAAATGAAATACACATTTCGATCTATCAGATATTCAAAGAAAATACCAAACCCTTGACTGAACACCAGTTGGGATAAGCTCACTTCAATCACTGGGTGAGTTCGTTTCACTTCATTAACGGTAAAGATTCCCATCGAATGGCTCCGTAATCACCTGCTCTTTACCTCAAATACCAAGTGACCCAATCCATCACTGTCACTTCCATCTGAGACTTGCCCACACAATGGCAGACGCCGTAGGTATGCAGTGGCGAGCAGTCGAGATGATCGTCGAGTTACTGCCACCAAGGACGATGTGTACTGGCAGGCGAAAGTTAGACAAGGAAGAATTCTGGTATGCAGCTTTGGATTTCCTTCTGGATCGCTATCGCATGGCGATGTCGCTCCTTTACCTCGTCCATAGGCAGGAGGATGGCGGGGCTCAGATATAAAGCATCTGCCTTTAATGACTACTTGATCATAATAGTGAGCTGCTCTTAATCCAGTGTAAGATCGCGGTCATATAAACGATCGATAAGGTCGTGTAGGCGTGCACGCCTGTTGGGATCCTGAGGGAGTTGGCTCATGGTTTCGCGCTTGCTCTGGTATGTAAGAGTGAAAAAGTCTGCGCAGTGTTTTTTTCGGTTCAATACAATTCTGTTATGGTTCACGAAAGAATAACACCGACCTGATATCAGCCACGTTATGTGGCCCGTCGTGTTGGTTACACCAAACAGTCTGAAAGATGGACGGCGAAGCCAATCCTGTAGTGTTCTCAAAATTTGATGAATCGACACGCACCGGGGAAACTACTGGTTACAAGGAGATATCATTAGCGTACATAAGTACAATATCCAACATTCTTGTCAAATTCATGCATCGGACTGTTTATAACGGTCTCTTGAAGCCACAGGTTTTTCAACCTCAGTTCGGTCTTGTGCCACGTGCTACGACATACGATGTTGTTGGTATAGCCTGAAGTATATAAATAACACACCTATGACATAAACCTCAGCAAGAACGATCTAAATCTCTTGGAAAAGGGCAAGATGAATCAATATCGTCTCATGGTCTCATAGCTCCAGCGCCCCTTTTCTACCAGCCTTCGAGATTCAGATCCATGGAAGAATCGATGTCAATGCAAAGTTAAAAGCTAGCCGTAATAATGACGTTGGATGCGTTAGAAGTATATCTACGGCCGGCTTCTTCTTTCATACAATTGCTTCGTATGGAAAAGTAAGTTTCTGAAATCGGTCTTATCTAGACTTACATGGCGGCTTTCCAAATGCATCATATATGCTGGGCTGACAATAAGGAAAACGATTCGATGGCATACGACATGATATTCTCAGAGCTACAAATATTACAGCTCTCGTCAATGGAGCATTCACTCCTCCCTTATGAGACCAATAATGGTCTTGCGTCGCTTGGTGAGAGACCCCGTGAAATCATCTTCAGCTGCCCGTTTCTGGGAACCTGGACCCAATTCCTCTTTGACCTTCTCCTGGTATGAGTCTCTGTGAGTACCAGGAGCATACCTTAGGCGACTGTTGATGATGTCTTGTACTTCAATCCATGATTCCTGGTTGCTCAAAATCTCCTCATCTGTCGAGACAGTACAAAACTCGTCAACCCGCTCTAACAGTAGTGAGAGCGTCTCTGGTTCAAGCTCTTGTATCTCGGCGTTTGCATCCAACAGAAGCTTCGTGGTTTCTACTATCTTCCTGGCTGAGTTCCCGTAAACGTAAAGTTCCATAAAAAGATCCATGTCTCCTTCAATCCATTCTGTCCAGACCGTGGTTATGATAGAAGCTTTGTGGTATGGTTTCTGAAACTTCTTGTTTGGGCAGCAGCCAAGCTGCAAGATAAAACGAATCATATTCAGCGAGGAAAGATCGTCTTCGTATCACGAGATATGCCCTGTTTCATTGATTAAGTCGCGCAATAGTGGCCTGCAAACGGCATGGTAGAGAATCGGAAATCTAGTTTGAAGTGAATCCGGACGAATATTGCTAGTCCCACGAGGGTTAGCTGAACTGCTGTCGAAACTATCATATGATTGAAGCTTTCCGCCGCGGCAATGACATAGGAGCTTGTTACTATTTGTTGTGTCTCGGAACAACAAATCGTTTAAAGCGGTGGTATTCTCAAAGGCAAATCTCACAACTCTGGTCAGGCCCATCTCGATAGCAAGAGGAAGTGCTATCGAAACATCGTCACAGCACCTTGGACATCGGTGACTGTGGATCAAATATTGTTTCGCAGTCGGCCAGTAATGGTCTAGTTCAAATTCACTACAGACAAACTGAAGTCTCAAGAGGCAATGAATGATGTTCTCTGGTGGGCACCCGATCATGTCGCCAAAGAACATATGATGAAGAGCATTGTTGATAGGTATACTCTTATCAGATGCCATAGGAACTAGTTGACACCACATTGTCGATAAGATAGCATAGCTGTCCAAGGTCATGTCCTGGAAATTCCCAAAATCGCTTTGCCAGGTTGATGGTAGTGAAAGAAGTTCGTAAACTGTTCGATGCATGAACACAACGTAAGAATCTTGGAGACTGTTGTGCGGTTTGCGAAATTCAGGCTCGCAGATACAGGGTTTGACGCCGCGACCAGGGGCTGCTTGTTGAACTTCAAGAAGACCGCAGCATCGACTTCTTAAGAGGCCTTCCATGATTTTGCATCGAGCTGTTTTCTGGCGACTGGGAATCTTGTCTGACGTTGCTTTCGACGGATCCGCCCTGACTTGAAGCCCTTGCTCGTAAGCGAAATGTGGCCCTAGGGTTGGAATAGGCTCAAATTCATCATGGCCTTGATTTGTGAAAATAAGATTCAGGAGTTTGGCTGCTTCTGGCCGCCACCTTGGCTGGATCTTATCGAGCATGTGTTTTAAGAGGTCTTCAACCTCTCTTGGGAGCTCATCAACACGGGCTTGCAGGTCCGAGAAAGTACAATAGTCGTTGCATCCCTCAACAACAGACCGACAAGCCAATACAACCCACAGGAAGACTCCAAGGACTTACTCGCGAGTTCTCCGACTAGTTCTTCCGCTGCGTTGGGCTGTATCTCGGAAAGCGTGACGAGGTATTGATGGGAGGCAACGTTGTCTTTGATGTAGGAAACAATATCGTCTCTTGTCAAATCCGGGAGGTTCATCTTCGGTTTGTGTGAGAACGATGAGACAAATGCGGGATGAGGTCGGCTTGAAATAAGGACCTTGACGTTTGTAAAAGCTCCGAGGTCTGTGATGAACTGGGCGGCATCCATATCTCCCCCTTCGTATTCGTCAACTCCATCTATCATAAAGAACAGCTTCTCGCGCTTATTGCGAGACGAACAGAAACTAAACAGGGCAGTCTTCATCTCAGCAACAGAAGGAATCGAGAGTTTCAGAGGGTCTCCCCCGGTATTGGTACATGCTTCTTGCCACATATTGGGAAGGACGGTTTCAATACTGTCAGGATCATGGCTCAAGAGCTGATGTAGCAGACTTCTCAAGAGTCCTGACTGTGATTTCTGCTCCGGCCGTCCCAACGCGTAGAAAAAGAAGTTGGCTGAGATGATATTTAATTCGCATGTCTGCTCATTGAGTAGTTCGAGTGTCCTACTGTGCCCAAGAAGATACTTCATGAGGGTCGACTTGCCACTCCCTGCCTTGCCGGAGATCCAATATATACTTGAGTCATTCTGCAACCAAGCGTTAAGATCATCCCATTTCATGTAGTCGTCAGGCGGGTCAAGCGCCCATCTCAATGTTTTGTAGTGAGCATCTCTGACATTGACTCGTCTCTCGTCATGGTGGTGAAACCAGAGACGCTGCAATATCTGGGGTTGAAGTCTTGCCTTTTTGACTGCAATCGCGGCGTCCCTAACAGCCGGGTGCACGTCCGCTGATGCCTGTATGATCATATCTAGTTCCGCAATGCTACGAACGTGGCTCAAGTCCATCCTGCTGGAGGGCGACGCAATATCAGAAACATATGGGACTAGACCCACCAACGAGCTGTTAAAATGGGAAATATTGGTAATGAGGTTGTTGAATTTGTCTCTGTGTGTAATGACCCATCGGATCTTTTTTGTAGTGTCGGAGATTTTGGATGAGCGAGTTCCGTTTTTCTTTTGTTGTGTGTCGATTTTAAGCCGTTCAAAATCGCGAAAGAACATAGAGAGTCGAGTAGCGCTTGCGCCTGGGGAGTCATGGGTAGGCGGATTACCAGGCTCCGTGAGTTTTGATGGATCAAATTGCTGGAGCCCATATCTTTGCTGCAGATCCTCCGCTTGACTTAATAGACTTTTGATGCATTTTAGAACACTCAAGACTGTCTTTCGAGTCTCTGGATCTTTGAGAGGCGTGTCGTAATTCTCACGTTTAGACGGTGCGTCGTAGTTCGTGTGCTTGAGAAGACCAACGCGGTCAGACCACTGGAGAAGGAGCATTCTCTCTACGTCCAACTTGGTCTCTAAAATTGCAGCCTCCTGGCCCAGATCACGTGCTGCTGTGATCAAAGAGAAGAGATCGATGCAGTCCTTAAAAAGACTGATAAGAGCCACAGCCCCAAACGCAATCCCTGCTGCCTCCATTGTAGCCAACGGCTAGGCAGTGAGAACTCACCAGCAGTAATAGACTCAAAGAAGGATTGAAGATATAGCCGTGGAGTAGCAGGCCGTTTGACGGGCAATAGTTTGGAAAGAAGTTGACAAAGTTGCAAAACTAAACTGGGCTGAGCGTTAAATAAGGGCCAGAACACCACAGCCACATGCTGTGGTCAGGCAGCCCGTTGGGTACATATCGAGTATGCAACACAATCCAATCAGGTGTGATAAATTACTGGGAATTTTCAACTCTCAAGATTGGATCGAAAAATCAAAGCCTAACCCCGCGAAGCACATTTCCCTTGCTCGTCACCTCTGGGATGGCGTATCTGAAGCCTTGTTCTATACGTTTATCTTGGGACTCTGCAGCCATAGGGCCGTCATTCATATGGAACTTAGATTGCGTGCCAAGCAAAGCAAGATATCCAGGGTAAGCAGAGCTATTGGCATCTTATTCTCCATTTAGCATATAATCCGCATCATGTTTTGACCCAGCCAGGCGGGTCAGTAAATAATTAAAGCTTTGCCTGACTTTAGGTAAGAGGTAATAAAATAGATTAGGCATTTTAGTTAATCTTTGCCCTAAAATATGCTCTAAGTATCATAGTAGCTTATCTTAAAGTTAGGTAAATTATCGATTCTTTACCGGACCGCCTGCAGGTATGTCACGGAGACCATCGCTGCCCCAGCTGGCTTCGTGCGTGTCAAAGAAGGTGATGGATATGTGGCCAAGGTCAATACCAGAGCTGCCGCACCTGCCGGCGGAGCAGAACCAGCAGCTCTTCCCGCTGGCCTCAGGGCAGGCGTTGAGTATGTCCAGCGAGTTGACCGCGCCAAGAAAATCCCAACCACCTCTGCCAAGGTTGTCACCTCTACAGTCAAGGGATCTCGCCTTACCAAGAAGGCCAAGACTAAGACCAAGTCTGTGACTTCGAAAGATACTGTCACCGAGACCGAGTATCCTCCTAATGTGACTGAAACTGAGACCGAGACGGTTTCTCCCACTGTTACTGAGTAGGAAGACCGTACTCAAATAGTAACTGGAACCGAGACCGGTAAGTCTATTAGTTCATTGTGCAAATAATCTATACTAATATATGCCAGTTACCGTCGAGTCAGTCATTTCCGTCGAGTCAATTTACGGCCTGTGCCGACAGAAACCTGATGAGGACTGCCAATGGTGGCAACATGATCCAAGACGTCGTTCGCACCGTTCCCAACAGAGGCGACAGAGTCACCGTTCCTACAAACGCTTGTGAGCTGTTTTGAGTGCCAGAAGTCGCCCATATGTATGATGAGCCTCCAGATAGACGGCTCCTCACACACTTGCTGGCACTACACGTCTACCGCCCCGTATGTCTGCGGGAACGGCCAGCTCGACGGGGGAACCTACTGTACCAGATCCACCGTCACTACCCAGTGGACATTTAGTAACGGTCCCTGCGGCAAGATGCGCAACGGGGATAACCGTTAACAACTTGGCTGGGTTGCTTGGACCCCAAGCTGTTATTTAAGGGGATGAGAGGGGCAAGTCCGAAAGCAAAGGGGCTTTAGAGAGGGCAAAGAAAGGGAAGCAGCCCGAGGGTTATACTTCACTTTTTGTCCTACAGTAATTAATCTCAGTGTACTATGAATCTTCCTGCATTTTTGTCTGGTTGGAAGCCAAGTTACCATGGTGGTATTGACGAAATAGTGTGATTGTTGGTTGTTCTAGGTATCTGAGCCAAGCTCAGCCAGAGCCAACTACGCACTCACAAGATAAGATTAAAGCTACCTAAGTATGGTCATCAATTACCGAAGAGTATTAACAGTTTACAAAGGTCTTTCAAATTTTCTACAATTTTGATACCACCCTTAAATAAGCCATGCTATCAAAGTCCTCCTATGTAGTCTGATATGACTCCAGCCAGGTTCCAGCGACGAGTAATATTGTGTGGCACATTCACGAGACCCTACATTCTTATAATCATCGTATTGAAAGATAATGTGTCATTCTACCTTGTCCATGCTAAGCTTCTCCTAAACACAACAAGCATAGCTGTCCTTACTCAAGATCCGTGCTAAGAGTAACACTCTTCCACTCATCCAACAGTCCTAACGTCTCATTACACTTGTCTCTGATAAACGCATCCGCATCACTTCCCAGCACAATCCTCACAGGTACACTCCTGCCCTCTCCAACCCCCGTCCCCGTCAACACATCCACAATCACCTTGGTCCCCTTCTTAACATCCCCCGGCTGATTATCATTTGTAGCCTCCAGCATAGCCCTCGTCTTTCCCGTAGGAGTGTTCTCATCATTGTACACATCCATACGCTTCTTCGTAACAATCTTGGCGCCAGGGTTGAGGAAGCCTGTGCGGAAGTATCCTGGTTCAACAGCTGATACTGTAATCTTGAAGGGCTCGAGTTCTTCGCGGAGGGACTCGGCGAGTGACGAAGCGCTGGCTTTCACCATGGAGTAGACTGAGTAGGTCGCTCCGCCGCGCCAAGAGCCAATACTTCCAAATGTAACGATTGTGCCACGTTTTCCATTCTGGCCGATGCTTTGTTCCCTCATACCTGGAAGAAATGCCTTGATTGTGTTGAAGGCACCAAATACGTTTGTATTGAAACTGTCGTAAAGCTCTTGCTGGGATACTTCTTCCACGGCTCCATCCAAGATGTATCCAGCGGCGTTGATCAGGTAGTCCACACGGCCATGCTTGGCAAAGACGGCTTTTGCGATTGCCTCGATATCAGAGAGGGGAGAAGTCACGTCAAAAGAGAGTGTATGGGCACCTGCGTCGGCGAGGTCTTGAATGCGAGATGCGTTGCGGGCTGTTGCGACGACAGTATGGCCGCGGCTGAGGGCTTGAACGGCGATGTCGTGACCGAAGCCTGATGAGGCTGCTGTGATGAACCAAACGGGTGAAGACATGATTGATACTTGGGAGTGATGTATGGTTGAGGTTGGTATCTGAGTTATGTTGAATGGTTGTCAGTGGTGTAGTGTGTAAGTGATGTTGTAAAACACAAGTGGTTGATGATGGGAACAAACCTTTGAAGCTGAAAGACAAAGGCCTTTATATAACATTCATCTCGCAGACACACACAATAAATGAAGAATCTTAATTAACGCCGATTTAGTCGCATCAACATCTATTATTCCAACTTTCCTCTATCACCGATGAAGCATCGTGGGTAAAGTGGAACAGCCTATGACCTATCGCCGAAATCTCTGGTTAGAGTTGCCACCGACGTAATGTTTCGGCGTTTACAATTACGCTAACCACCTCTAACTTCCATTCATTTCCCAAAGGAGCAAAGAGTCAAGAGGCAAACTTAGGTATGCTTAATTGATTTATTCGGACATTCGTGTCAGATCGTAGTCGGGGATGGCTTCACTCAACATATCCGATAGCACAGTCACAAACACAAGACGCAGCAGCTCAAGGTATCAGATCTTCATACACTAAGAATGCCATATCATACCAATCTACACAGATCATGCAAGGCCCAAACGCCGCAGCCGTAACTCCGGGCTCATAAACAATCAAGCACCCGCAATCCATCCAAGGCCATCAAGGCAATTTGTACAGGCCAGCCTAGCCAACCTCCTCATATCACGTTCATCGCCATGCCATGCTACCTCGGCTGTCCTGTCGACGGTGACTTGCAGCCGCAGCGCCGGTACCAATAGTAATCCGTCGAGCTGGACCGCTGGCCATTCCGCCCTCATGAGGGCTTCCTCCTGCAGCTTCCGTTCGTGTGCCGTTACTCATGTTCATGCGCCTAGCCTGACCAGGTGTCAAGGCCTTGTCTATCTTGAAGTCTTGAGGCGAGCACGTCATCGGAGGGCTTCTTCTCCTCTCAGCGCTACCTCGGCGAAGTCGAGAGATTCCGTTGGTGCTGCTGGCCAGGGCTGCAGGCAGACTAGGCCTGGGTCCAGTTCGGTCGCCGTTCAACGATCCCATTGATGAAATACGCTTGGCGCTTGATGATGTTGTGCCAGCCATGATGCTCGCTCTACGAGCCTTCTCCTTCATAGCAGTTCGCAAGGCGTTCTGAAGCTTTCGAGCATCAATAGTGCTCGTCTCAGAGTCCGATCCAGATCCGGGAGGGTTGTTCTCGTCCGGTATCGTGTGCAAATGTCGGATTGCTCGTGGAATACCTAGCCCTGATGGCGATGGCGAAAAGTTGCCACTCTTAGTGACATCCAGTGATCGCAAGGGCGGTGTTCGCTGGGTCTCGGGAGAAGACGAACCCAAGTTCAAGCTCATGGTTGGTGCTTTGGGTGATCCCTCATGAACAGAATGTCTAATTCCCTTCGAGAGGAATCCGGCCTGGAACCTGCTGGGCTTTGCGCCTAGACTGCTGGCCTTGGGAATCTCGGGACTGGGGCTTGACTCCTCGATGGTGGGTTCTTCGGGCTCCAGGTAAGAAGGCATTATAGGTGCAACGATGCTCTTCTCGGGCGAGGGGATGTCAGGCGAAGAGTTGAACTTTTGAGGTGTCTTCTCAAAGTCCTCAAGTGTACCCTCCTCTGTCTCGTCGTCTCTCCATCGCACCCCTCCCTTCTTCTTGCTCTTCACCGGCGTAAAGCTGATACCCTTCTTGGAGGCTCCCATCACCTTACGTCGTCGAGGAGATCCCTTCATGGGGCTGACAGGAATATGCTCCGTCTGTGCAGGCAAGAAGACAGGGGCTGCAACAGGCTTCACGTGCATCGATGCAACCTTCTTGCGCTTAGGAGTGCCTCTCTTCGTGGGCGGGAAGATCTCAACCACGGGCATGGAGCCATCAGGCTTGACAACCTGGCCGGCAGCTGTGAATCCAGTTTGGAGAAGACGGTTGATCATCTCCTTGGCGTGGGCGATGGCTGACTCCTCGTCCATGGCGAGGGTGTCGGAAAGGGAAGCGAGAATGTCAAACTGGGCGGTAAGAAGCATCTGGATCATGGCAGCATCACCAGCCCTGTCCTGGTCCAGAACCTCCTGGTAGGCTTCGCGGTTGAAGTTGGACTTGAGTAGCTCAGCTTCGCGGGTCAAGGTATCACCCTCTCCGTTGTCGGCACCCTCGGTAGCTTGGAGTTGCTGCAAGCTGTGCGACAGAGCTGTGTCAATAGCGCGCTCCCAAGCCGACTTCTCCAGCTTCTGGTGAATGTGATGTCGGCTGTTCTCCAACTCAACAAGGATACCATGTGCCGTCTTTCGAATAGCGACCAGGTTCTGCGGCATCGAATCGTCGTCACCTCGTTGGTCGCAGACAGTGTCGAATGCCGCGATCCATCCAGACAGCATACCAATGCGGCGTTCGAAAGCCTTGAGTCGCTTCATGCTGTTGATGCGCTCTTGACGCTCAGCAGAAGAGTGGTCGTAGGCTACCCGAAGTCGCTGAACACCCTCACGAGCCAGCGCATCCCGTTTGTCGCATTGCTTTCGGAACTTGGCGAAGAATATTCCTTCTGCGTCCTTCTGCTGGGCCTTGAGTTCGTTGATCAAAGCTATCTGCTCGTCGATCTTGACCAAAAAGTCCTTGACGTGGCGATTAACGTTGAAGACGTTGCGCGTAACCTTGGTCTGGATGTTCTTGGCTCGGTTGGCGTATCGAAGAGTGTTCTGGGTCTCGTCGAAATGTGCGCTTGATGGCGACACACAAACAATCATGACAGTCTTGCAGTTGCCGCCGAGGGAGAATTTGAGCAGTCGAGTAAGCTTGCTGTTTCGGTAGGGAACGTGTGCCTTTTGTCGACGGTCGCAGAGAGCGTTAATGCAGCCGCCCAGGGCGAGGAGGGATTTGTTGATGTTAGCGCCCTCTGTGAGACGCTCGCCGCGGTTCTTTGTGACGGATGCTCGCTCGGAACCAGCAAGATCGATAATGCTGAGAGTAGCCATGGTGTGAGGCTCACTGACATCGGCGTTTCGATCCTTTTGAGCAATGTTGATCTGAAGAACGGCATGTGATCGGGAAGAAGTGGCGTTGGCCTCGGTGGGCGAAACTGTGCGGTATTCGTTTCCTTGAACAATCATATCCATCACTTCTTGAACATCCTTAGGATGGTGACTCGTCAGACCAGGCACGGTAACTGCCTGGTTACTGTCCTCTCTGAGCATCAGACCACCCTTGCTTCCACCTACAACCAACAAGTCCCGAATCGTCTCGTTGTAAATCTCCAGATAGCTCAGACTCAGCTCGGTGACCTTGTCCTGACTGCGCTCATCAATCTTCTCAAACAGTTCCTGCATGGTCATGAAGATGATACCGGGGTGTTGTGAGGTACCGGTGATGGTATGCGTCTTTCCACAGCCCGTGGCGCCGTAGGCGAAAACGGTCGCATTGTAGCCATCCAGCACGCTATCGAGGAGGGTTCGGGTAGTGCCTTCGTAAACGTCGGACTGTGTTGTGTTTTCATCAAAGACGCGGTCGAAAGCAAAGACTTGATCCTTGACCTTTTTCGATGAAGGCAGGACTGAGCGAGTGAACTTTTGTACGGGGTTATCCTCGGGGGGATCAAAGACTCTGTAGAACATCAGCGTTTGCGCGGCGACGATAGCGATGGAGAAGATGCGCGTACAGACAGCGGTCGTCGACGACCTTGATCACGTTTCGGATGCCGCGTTGGTGAAGCTTTGGCGTAGGCGCAGTGGCAAGAGAGCCATCGCCGAGAAAGAGTGTTCCATCATCGTTCTTTTGTCTGTTACGCCGTTAGCGATCCGAACTCTAAACATGGATATATCGCTCGTACAGTTGCGCAGCTTCGCGGATGGTGAAAGGCCGAACTCGAACTAAAACACGGTGAGCAACAGCGGTGCATCTCGAAAAGCGTGCATCATACCAGCAACAGTAATAGAAGACTGTCCCGAAGCCCCCGAAATGGCCATGATATCCTCGTACTCTGGAGTTGTGTTGTGCCGAGCTTTTTCTTCTTGGAGCTCTTTCACGGAGATGTAGAATCGGTGAGGATGCGGTTCATGTAAACAAAAGCTTAATAGCAGAAAAAGACAGGCGCGCTCTTGCTCGAGCCTAAGATCATAGAAACAATGTTCGAAATTGACTCGAACAAGAAAAGAACATTAAAGGGCAAAGACGAATATGGTACCTGGTGTCGTTAGTACGGTAGTTTGTAGAGATCAGTTTAGAGCTGCCGAGCACGCTTGCGGGTGACGTCTCGTTTGTTTTCTGACCTTTTTCGGACTTGGGCCGTTGTTGCTGTGGAAACGGTATAGTGCCGTTTTGTCAGGGGTTCCCTGGCAGTAGTAGGAGTGGTTTAATGCGGGTTATTTTTACCCTATAGCTTGACCAAGAGTCAGGCAACAAAGCTTAATTAAGCAATAGCCTTGTAATTAAATCATATGTCCGTGATAGTATTATATCGTAGTTGTTTATGCTTTTGTATCTTGGCTTCCAAGGTAGTTGAACGATGAGGCTGGTGTTACACAAGGGCCATTTGAGATGGCCGTGTTAATCAATGATGGACAACATGCAGGGCCTACCAAACAGACCGCTAGTCAAAACAACAACAGAGTAAATATCTATTGACACGTTGTGATGCTCATGCCCAATCACTTTATACCATGTAGCAAACAAGGATTCCTCACTTATACGACTGTCACATAGCTACCTTAACCTCGCCAAGGCAGGCAGACTGTCAACGAGAAAGGCTCAATGTCAATCACAGAACGCAAACACCATCGAATTAACCATTTAGTTTACAACCCAACGCCAACCATGCAGTAATCCCTCAATCCCAAGAGCAAAAAAGTCATGGTATTTATCACAGCCAGCCTTCTAGGCTCCAACCTCTGGCGTGAACGCATACCGAGGCAGCGCAGCCATCCTCTCCTCGGGACTGATCTCAGCATCGTCGTAAAACATCCTTGCCTTCTTTTCCTTCTTCTTCTTGTCACCTCCGTCCTCTCCCTCGGGCTTGTTCGCTGGCTTGATACCCGCCTCGGCCATGCGGATGAGGTGGTCGATATCGTCACCGGCTGCTGGCTGTGCGCCGTTCCAGGCTCCGCCTTGCGTTGGCCTTTGAGGAAGACCGGAAGCAGCGGGGAGGTTGCCTGATGATGGTCGCGCGGGAAGGTTGGTGGCCGAGTAGCCGTAGGATTGCGCTGCGACGGGAGGTGCTTGTGCGGAAAAGCCCTGTTGTTGGTCTAAGGGTGCTTGTGTCGTCTGATAAGGAGGAGCATTCTACATCTGTTAGCAAAATTCAACACGACCTAGAGGACGAATACTCACGAAAGAAGCTTGGGTTTCGTTGTTAGCTGCAGCGGCAGGGTCGACGCCTCCGTTAGCAGCAATCTCCTTCTTGCGCTGCCTGAATTCAGCAAGCCTCTGCTTGAGCTCATCAGACGACTCGGTCTTGATCTTCTTGTGCGCCTGTCCACCCTGTCCGGGAAGCGGGTTTCCTGTCGCGATCTGCCTGTCCTTTTGCGCCTGTTGGAAGTTCTGGAGGATGCGGTTGCGGTGCTGGTCGAGCATGTCCTGAGGGATACCCTCCATACCAAAGATCTCCACCTCGAGGCCCTGTCGGTTCGGGAGCGCGTTTTCGACCTGGGTGAGATTCTCCTTGTGCACCTGGTTCATGTGCACGGAGAGACCTGTTGTGGCAATTGTTAGCGTGGCTTTCAAGAAGGATGTCGTTTGTACGGACCTCCCGCGGTATTGAGGCGACGACCACAGCGATCACATTTGAAGTGTTTTGCCTTCTGGTGAGAAATTAGGAGCTTCAGATCTTCGAAATCACGCTCGCCTGTGACAGAATGATTAGTATCGAGTCCCTAAAGTGCATGGCGCAAGGTTCATACAGTAGTAACACCACGGCCGAGTGAGGACCTCCTCAATGTCGGGGTGACCGCGCCGCTTCTTGCCCATGTTGTCGGTGGTGGCGGATATAGTATAACGGTTCGTCAAGGGTCGCACGCGATGTAATTCGATTGCGCAGAGCGTTCCTGATAAATGTCGATTCGCAATATCTTGGACGTGGAGCTTGAAACTGAGCGCGACAAGAAAAGAGTGGGTAGCTTGCCCGGGAAATACCCGGTTAAATGACATACGGCCGCAACGAGACTCAAACATCAGAGAAGAGCCGCCTCTGCAAAGTCTGCCATAAAGTATTCATGAAGTTGTCATAATGCCTTATAAGATCTTTAAAAACACTAAGGATATAATA
>JABEXW010000337.1:0-46528 GCA_013266185.1 Fusarium sarcochroum | reverse complement strand
AACTTTTTGGATATGACCCAATTCGGAATACTGACAATGTGACACAAGTTCCGATGGAGTCGGAGACAGGGACTGTCGGCGGCTCTAACCACCTGGGTCAAAAACCCCTTGGCGCAAAACACCCAGACCAATCCTCGAAGCATCCCTGGTGGCATCGAATCGGATGTTCTGGTCTCTTGACTCTTTCAGTCGGCACTGTTGCCATTTTAGCATCCTGTACCGTGCTTATACTCCTTTGGAGAGGTGGGCACGTCGCTCAAAACCGCGACGATCTAGCTGAGTTCTGGAAAACTATCTTCTTCCAAGAAATGGCATCCCGGGTCATCACCATCTGCTCTGCTGCCATCCGCGCCTCAATTGGTCTTCACATTAGTTTCGTCGCTGCGGCCATCGCTTCTCTTATCCTCGAAACCACCGGCACTAGGTTCCACGATGTAGCCAATATTTCAATCCAACGGGCATCAGGATCAAACCCTTATACAATTATTCCTGCCGCCCTGAGGGTTGCCACTGGTAGTATCTTCGGGCTGATCAACAGCTTGGTTATCGTGGTGGGTATCATTATACTACTAGTTTCGACCTTCACTTCTACCATCCTACTCACAGACCTGAAAATAAGAGATATCGCGGGGCCCACCAAGGAACAACTTTACCCCATCTGGTTCGACGTTGGCAGTGCGCTAGCAGCTAATGGAGTACTGCATTATCGATCCAGTCCTTCGATATATTGGCGATTCGCAGAGTTAAAGACTAATAAAGGTATCTCGGTTACCAATGTTACCGATACAGGCGATACTTATCGTGCTATCCTACCTTTCAAAGAAGACAAAACAAGGAAAACACTGGAATACTATGCTGGATCTGCCCCTATCGCTAATCTTCGGACAACATGCCTTGGCCCCAGCCTCAGCAATCTGAATTTAACGATAGCCAAATGTGCAACCGGCATCCTTTTAGAGGGAAACATACTCATGGACAATATTGAGGTGGAATATTTGAAAAATTGGCATGGAGCTACCATCTTGTTTCGCTCCGTTTTGACGACATCGTGGGACGAACAGATAGAAAACATCTTACCACTCTCGCTCGGCAACGAAATAATTCATCGAAAGATTATAGACGAAGCGGGGCCATGGGATCCTCTGTCGAACAGGACCTACCAGCTTTATCCCATAATGCTCTTCAAATCAGGCCTACCCCTGCGTGGACTATCACGTTTAAATGATAACGAGACAATCCTCACGAAGAAACTTGATCGACTACGCAATCTCTCAACGAAGAAAGACGGTCCATGGACTCAAGCTTTGAATACGAGTGGAGCTGAGGTATTCAGCACGACCCTATGCTTCGTCGCTAGCAATATGCCAGAGATATACGATGTTACCATGACTGGGAAAACCGTCCAATCTGAACCTGCCGTTGAGTGGAGCATGGATCCCGACCAGAAAAACAAACAACGATTCCTGCATCAGCTCGGGGTTGGTGTTGATAATCAGAATTACCGAAAACGAGAAATCATGAAGCTCGATATCGGATCTAGAGATTTGAACTATTCAGAGGTCATGACTAACAGCGCCTCTTACTTTTACAACGCCATCCTCCAACAAGCTCTTGCAGGATATTCTGCTGCTGGTGGCTGGAGCATGACTCCCCCTCGAGATGTATTTATAGAAACACCTGAGCAGTGGTGGTATGCACACGTTGCGCATGCTTTCCTTCTTCAGGATATCCTCCAAGCAACACAAGATCCTGCGATGGCCATACAAGCTCTTGTTTTTCGCTTCTGTCAGATGATATTATACGACTCGTTGGACAAATTTGACTTGACACGGCCAGTTGAGACGATCAACTCCATTGAGGTGCTTATCCCAGTACAGTGGACAGGACTGGCCATAGTCCTGGGTCTGGTATTCGTCCATCTGGTACTTGTATCAGGTACTATGATACTTTATCTACTGAGGACACAGGCTTCCGAGTTGGGAAACGCCTGGCAAGCGGTAGCCCAGGTAGTTTCGCCGCATACGAGTGAGTTGATTGAAGAGGCGAGCGACATGAGAGATAAGGATGTTGAAGAATGGGCCAAGTCATCGGGTTTGAGCACTGAAGTTTACACTGCGTCGAGGTGCGCTGCTAGAGAGAGAACATATGTACAACTGCGACACGAGCAAAACTGAGAAGGTTCTTCTTCTTTGTCGATAGATGCTTCAGGCTTGCTTACCGATTTGGAGACAGTGCGAATCTATCAAGAGATTGTCAAATATAAAAAATGTCTCATGCCCACCCAAACTCTCGTTTCCTGATACAAGACTTCAAATATTAACCACTCGCTATGAGTATCCCTGATTCTGTACCCCGCGGCGATGTTGTCGCAAAACTCAATTTCTTCAAGGCCCCCGCTGACGGGTCCGACGCCGAGAATGTCATCGTCCCACGTGGTCTGCCCCAGATTAACTATGCCGACGACTCAAGGGATGTTCTCATTCGAGATTTGCGTGGGAAAGAGTCGGAAGTGACTCTAGATCGTGACGGCGTGGCGATTGTCCAAGGGGTAGCTCCTTCAACTGAACGAGACTTTGTCGATGACGACTCCATCCGAGCGAATTACTACCCCGAGCTGGAGAAGCTATTGCTCGATGTTGTTCCTGGAAGTCATACTGTGATATTTTTCGACCATACCATCCGCCGCGCTAACCCAGAGTCGGCTCGGAACCCGGTCACGCGAGTACATATTGACCAGACGGCAACCTCAGTGATTCAGAGAATCAGGAAACATCTTCCAGAAGACGCCGAGAAACTCCTCACTGGGAGGTACCGCATCATCAATGTCTGGAGATCACTCAATGCGGGTCCCGTGGAATCCTTTCCACTGGCCTTTGCCCCATCCCCGAACGTACAAGATGAAGATATTGCCCCAATCCATCACCGGTACCCGAATGGTTATACGGGCCAGTCCGCCGGCGTCAAGTTCAACGCGGAGCAGAAGTGGTGTTACCTGAGTGGAATGACAGGTGATGAGAGGCTTCTTCTGCAGTGTTTCGATGGTCAAGGCCTGGAAGCTGAAGGGCCGCGGGGTGCAAGATTGGCGCATACGGCTTTTGAAGATCCGAGGTCTCGCCCGGGTGCTGTGAAGCGCGAGAGTATTGAAGTGCGTGCTTTAGTGTTTAGTACCTAGTTTAGCGAATGCAAGTCCTCTTTTTTTACGCTCTTCTAAACTTACCGCTTACGAGAGTGCAATCAAGCTGGTCGTCGAAAGTCTTGTTTTATAAAAACCATGTTTGATCAATAGATACATTGAGGATACCTCTAAGGTAACGGCAGAAGTACAGTGGTAGGTCACAATCGCGAATACGACAAAAGAGACTGCCAAAGTGCTGTCACCAATATAATGTAAAGCTACATCTAGAAGAGCTAACTAAGTCTGTATGATGCGCTCTTCTTACCAGCCACTCAGACCTTCTTGAGATAGTCAGTGTCAGACCTGACTCGGTGCTTTTCCCTGTTATCCACGCCAAGCCAGAGCAGATCAGGGCGACTATAGTGTCCGTGAACATCCAGCATAGCCTTGACCTTGGGGATCTCATCCATGTCCAGATCGGCAATAACCAGCCCTTCCTCCTCTTCGCCCAAGTCCTGAGTAATGATACGGCCATCGGGAGCGATGATGCATGCGCAACCCCCTCCGCCAATGTGGTAGAGCTTTCCATCACCGAGCCTCTGTCGGTCCACACCTTTCTGGGTGAAAAACGATGAACTGAGGATTACAAAGCAGTTTCCTTCGATCGCGTGAGTCGTGGAAAGGTTCCTCGCGCCTATACCGAAGTCAGTTCCTTAGCCCTATAACAGAGAGGGATGTTAATGACCTTCGCGGCACTGCGACCAAAGAGCAGAGCCTGCTGGAAAAGAATCGAAGTGGTTCATGGGTGGCCAGGCTGCGACATGAATCTCCTCACCCTGCGAATAGGTGTGATATCGAAGAAGCGGCTGCGAATGCTCCCAGCAAGAAAGAGCTCCCACCCTGCCAACACCGGGCTCTTCTACAACGTTCATCAGCGAAGCACCACTTCCATCACCGTATAGAATACGCTCGACATGGGTTGGTTTGATCTTTCGCCTGTTCATCTTGACGACTCCATCCTTGCTGATAAATGATTGAGCCAGGTACAGAGAATCATCGTCGTTTTCAGAGTATCCAAGAGATACGGCGATTCCATGCTTGGCGGCAGAGGCACAAATCCTTTCCCTTTCTGGACCGTCCCGCTTGGGAGAGTTTTTCATGTACTCAACTGTCATCTCCCAGTCGATGGGACGCTGCCTGCTCGAGCAATTGTCAGTATCTTCATATGCAAGTATTGAATGGTGGGCTTTTTTACCAAATCCATCCTGGATAATTCGGAATCCAGACCTCAGGGAATGCGATGAGATCACACCCCTTCTCAGCTGCTTCTTCGATGAGCTTGCATGTTTTCTCGACGGCAGCTTCTAGGTCGAAATAGCAACCCTCGGCTTGCACCGCGGCTACTCGAACGGTTTTTTTTTCGTCGTTTGGCATGGTAGAGTTAGGTCCGGGCTAGAGGTTCTCAAAGGGATTGATCTTGGATTTTCAACGGGGTTCAAGCTGGTGAGTTGACCGGCTGTTTTATACTCATTGTAGTCATATCCATCTTGGGAGACTTTCGTCATCATCATAACGCTACATGTAACGTGAATATGATAAGCATTCATCTCGAGATTAGGTAGTAGCCTGAGATAACGTAGACTCCATATTTGTCAAGAACACTGTATGCTTGAAAAATCACCATAGGTTGGAGAAAGCTTGGCTGATTAATTTGGTCTTCACCATTTTTTCTGATAATGGGGAATAATTCTTAGGAGCTTTATCACGTAATCTTGAAGGGATCTGCTTGATCGCGAAATCTCTTCAACTAGATCGGAGCTAGACCGATGAGAAAATACGGCTTCGCGTAATCACCGAACTTGACATAGAGCCCCCGCCGAGCTGGATCAGGGTAGTAGTGTGAAAGTGAACCAGCACTAAGGACAGGATAAGACCTTTTACCTTATCTAGATTAGGACATGGAGACTCGAGAGACTGTGCGAGATTAGTTTCCTCGGACTGTCTCCAATTCGAGATAGAGCTCACCGCCACCGAGATTGGATGTAATGATACTGTCCGTGCCTTGGACATCACTTTGTTAGACGTCTGAGACTTGGAAAGAGTAAAAGTCTCCTGTTTAGGAAAGCGACTGGACCAAGATAGGTTACAGAAAATATCTATTGTCATATCTCGCCAATCTCTATCTATCATGATTTGAACCCTGCATCAAGAACAAACAAAGCCCTCCCAAGTTCTCATATACTCAATAAACTTCTTGCTAAGGCCCTGCTCTGACAAATATGCGGGGGTGACGGGTAGCTTAGGCAGCTGGAACTGAGCATCTTGTTCAAGCTTCTGCGGCAAGTCAGAACAAAGTATAGCAGCTTTACCCAGCATGACAAAGTCGCACCCAGCATCCAGAACATCCACGGCCTGCTGTGCTGTCATGATCTTGCCCGATGCACCAAGGCGAACTGTAGATCGGGGAAGTTCAGTGAAGATGCTAAGTAAGGTTCGGCCTTCAAATCCCTCCTCTTGGGCCATCTTGTCGCAATCCCATACAGCAAGGTCGAGATAATCAATTGTTTCTTCCTTCAGAACTCGAGCGGCTACTTGTTGCATTTCGCCTAGCGGCACTCCATACCGCTCCATTGAGATACGAAGCCCAATCTGAAAATCGGGTCGGCATGCTGATCGAATTCCATCAATGGCTTCAAAAAGAAACCTACAACGGTTTTCGAAGGAGCCGCCGTATCGGTCTTGTCGCCTATTGAAGAGTGGCGACAGAAACTGCATCGGAATCCAACCGAATGCGGCGTGGACCTCAGCGCCGTCAAAACCTGCTGTCTGGGCACGAAGAGCAGCGGTTATGAAGTCATCCCGCAGAGCTTCGACTTCTTGCAGCGACAACCCTCGAGCACCAATCTCTGGAATATCCGAAGGGCCAACGCGTGTTCCTCCCAGCTCCGGGTTCACCCGCACTCCTCCATGATGAAGTTGTACAGATGAGATGCCACCATTTGCTCGAATTGCATCAGCAACCTTGCGGAGTCCTTCCAAATGCTTATCGCTGTAGATTCCCATTTGGCCGGGGAAAGCTTTGCCGTACTCGTGGATGTTTGCAGCGCATGTCATGACCATGGAGAAACCACCGGCGGCACACCGAGTAAGCCATTCGATCTCATGATCTGTTACTGTGCCATCTTTGTTGCACTGCCAGTTCGTCAGGGGTGCCAGAAGCAGTTTGTTACGCAGAGGAGGTCCTCGTTGCAATGACAACGGCCGGAAGAGTTTGTCAAGTGACATAGTAAATAGTAGAGTTGATGATGATATGGGAGATGAGTAGAGAGATTTCGGCTTTTCGTAGCATGGAACAGGCTTACTGGAGGACTTATATACGGTTTGAATTTGAAGATATGGAGAAATAACGTGGAATGCTTTGGCGCTTAATAATGAATATTTGTGTGTTTGTCACGGCCGCTTGTGCCAAATTTGGCCTCACTTAGGGGATGAGCCAGGGCTTTCTAGGTCTTCAAGCAGCCCGAGAAAGTCAAACAAAAGGATCCCGGGCTTTGCCAGAAGTAGAAAGAAAAAAAATACGATCGGAAAGACGTAGAGCTATACGATAATGTGACAGTTGGCAACAAATGATATGTTCGTCTTACGATCAGCCGATTCTGTGATTATTACTGTTAAAATAAGGCACTCCTCTCCATATCTAGTTCTACATAAATAACTCATACATGGAATAAGCTACGTAAAAGCCAGTATGCTACGCGCTGGCATTTTCAGATTTTTGTCTCTAGCAGCTGTGCAACCCGACTACGTGATCTAATCTGGGGTCCGTAGAAGATAAGGACCCAAGGCCCAATGCTGAGCAGTAAGCCTATTCCACCCAGTAGGCTCGATCCAGGACCATATCCCAATGATGAATACATCTGATTGGTAACGAGTGGCAAGACTCCGCCAATAGCATTACGACAAAAGCTTTGCGCTGCAATGGCTGAGCTCGCATATGTGGAATAGGTATCTGCCAGATAGTTGAAGACGGCAAGGTACACTGAAAAGATGCCTGCCGTGGCAATCCCTATAGCGATAGTGGGCACGATCCAGTGGACAGACGCTGTTGCTGACCAGCCAAACATGAACAGCCCGATGGGTAGGAGGAGGCTCTCAACGCAGCTAAAGTACAATCTCCTCTCGGGGCTGGATGTGTCGCTGGTATTTATAGGTAGAAGAGAGATATGTTGCTCTTGGTAGATGCCAGCCAGAGTTGCGAGGATAGAGCCAACGCATGCGGATGTGAAAGTTGCGTCGGCCATTGATAGGGTAAAACCGTAAACCTGCATAAACATGGTCGGGACGGCGGCAAGCATGATGTACAGAACAGACCAACTGAAAGCAGCCCATGCCGAGAAGAAGAAGACAACAGGTTCGGTAAAGAGTAACTGGAATGGCCTCAAAAGAGAAGTTGTGATGAGCGCGACCATGCCTTCTGCTGAGGCCTGGCCTTCTACATACCACTGGACTTGGCAGATTTTGGTGTCCGGGGATCTATCCGTCGGGCTCAGCTCCACCAGAGTCGGTTGTGAACCTTGATACCATTTGTTCAGGTAGGCAGCTTTGCGAGCTAGCCAGACAGATTCTCTCGTTTCGGGAACAACAATAATGAATACGGCTATCAACGCTGCGTTGACGATGACCTGTATCCAAAAGACCCAAGTCCAGGAGGTATGATCAACGATAAAGCCGCTGACTAAAGGGCCAAACCCAATTCCAAACAATGCACCACCCGAGAATATGGCCATGGCGGTATTCCGTTCGGACGGGCGGTAAATGTCTGAGATGATACCTCCCACTAGGGTTGAGTATGTAGAACCACCGACACCGGCCCAAAATCGAGCGAGAAGCATCCTATAAACGCGACGAGGTGGTTAGCCAAAGTATCAGGTAAAAGAGGCATTAGAAGGGACTCCAGCTACTAACCCTGCAAACGACTGGGTCACAGCACAGCATATGGTGCATATAACAAACAAAACTCCAGTGGCCCCAAAGACAGGTTTCCTCCCTTTGAGCTCAGACAAAGGCGCCAGAGCCATAGGACCTAGTGCAAATCCTGCTGTGAAAACTGGGATACCAGTGAGGATAGTCACGGCTGAGAGGCCCCATTTCTCCATGAGCTGGTCCTTGCAGGGTGCGTAGGCACTGGCAGCAAAGGACGCAAATATTGTAGCCAAGCAGGAGACACAGACAATTGTATTCTTTCTCATCGGGGACAAATTATAGGGCGAACGGAACTTTGCGACAGTTGAGACGAGGTGTTCGTAGTCGGTCGTACGCCCCTCGAGGGGGATCGGTAGAGGCGTGTCAAAGTCGACGGGTAAGCGCACCACGTCTTGGCGTTGATCGCCGAGCGTTGATGTCGTCGACATGTTGGCAACTTGAGTACATCCAAAGCATCGGAGACGATGAACGACAACGCAGATGTCAGGTAACGACTTCGGAAGGTGTATATGCTGTACGTTCCCGCGGCCCGAGAGCGTGGATTAACGTAATTTCGACAGGGTTCGTCATGGTAGCCGGGTTTTCTGTATTAGATGAGGAGTCTTGATCAGAGCCATTCTACTAAAGTTGTGTTGTGCGCCTGGTCCAAGATGGCGCTACGGTGTCCGAAAAACAATATTCGTACTGTCTCCAAATCGTTTGTCATCGACATTTGAAAGGGAAAAAGCCGCTATATTGGAGACCCCAACTTTCTATCCATCTCGCTGGTCCTTGGATCTGAGGGGGATTTTCTGTGTGTATTGCAATCTTCATCCTAGCACCTAAAATATTTCCTCTATTATGCCCATAACGTTACAAGAGGACAGTGGTACATGACTCAGGCTCGCAGCACAACGACCAATCAACGGCGGGAATTGCCATGGCGGCCATCGGACAGGACTTGATTTTCTATCAAGACCCATTTTGCTCTGCCTCTCGCGTCGCAGCAAAGAAAGACAACAACAGGGTTGCTCTCGATGCAATCAACACGAGCAACTATACCAGTGTGCCGAATCTGTGCTCGTACCTTTGCTCGCACAGAGCATCTTCGCCGACATGAGCGCACACGTAAGTCATAGTCCCTCTCGTAGTGATTCAGCATCCATTAAGATTCAAAAGACACGAAGGAAAAGCCTTACCGCTGCCCATGCGGACGCTCGTTTTCTCGTCGCGATCTCTTGACCCGACATAGTCGCTTGAGCCACGACGGCCGATTGCCAACCCAGCAGAGCTCGACTTCATCGATCTTGACTCCTCCCTCGCCTGGGATGCCAACTATATCGAGCGACTATACGACAGACCAAGCCTCAGCCAGTGGCGCATTCAACACAATTGATACTCAATCTTCAATTCAGCCTGACACGCCCACTGTGGATCCCGATAGCGGCTGCGTTGAGGCCATGCATGACCTCTCCGAGTTTTTGAACACAGTTGGCTTCGACTTAGATCTAGATGTCGAGCCTTTGTACCCATCGAGTTTACTACAAGGCGATTCCGAGATCGATACAGGCTCCCTCTCGACAGACGTCAACACTAGCCCTGCCATGGCCGAGACTTCAACCAGTGCAACACATATATCGCCCGACAACGACGCTCGTGCGAGCATCACAGAGGATCACTGGTTATCGTCGTATGAAACCGTTGATGAACAGCATATAGAAAGAAGAGGTACGGGCCTGAAATGCTTGCTCGCTTCAAGTATCTGATCTCTGACCAATTTCTAGATGGCTACCAACAGATCAAGACGTTTACTCAACCGTGGAAGGTCACCGAACATCAGCGAATTGACTTTCAGAACCACCTCGAACCTTATTCCTCGGCACTTGAGGGCTTCATCGTACCCTCGCGAGTTACTATGTCACGGTACATTGCGGGATATATAGAAGGCTTCTCTCATCATCATCCTATCATCCACATACCAACTTTTTCCATCACCAACTACAACCAAACTCCCGAATTAGTAATGGCAATTATGGCTATCGGCGCGCAATACCGCTATGAACATCTAGGCGGGCTTGCTTTATACCGCGCGAGCAGAGCTATCATCTTCCATCGACGTGAGCTTCGCCAAAGAGACCGCTACATCGCAGACGTGTCGAGCGAGGGTGCAAACCAATCTCAATCTCCATTTTATCTCCATCTCGGGGCCGAAACCCTCGGCGCCTTGCTATTACTTGCAAAATTTGCAAGTTGGCAACGCGACGAACGACTTGTTGAGGAGGCCATTGAGTACCAGTATCTGCTTGCCAAGCACGCCCGTGAGAGCGGCCTCTGCGAGTTAGAAGCCGATGACGGGGATGATTGGTGGATCTGGGCGCGTACAGAAACCTGCCGGAGGATAAAGTTAAGCGTCTTTTGTTTCTTGAACTTGCAGAGTTTGACTTTCCAAACCCCTCCGGTGCTAATGAGCAATGAACTCCACCTTCGCTTACCGAGCTCCTGTAAGGAGTGGACTGCTGAAGATCCGCAAGCGTGGGCTTCTGAAAAGTCCAAGGCGTTGCCTCTTGTCGACTTCCAGGGCGCTCTCATGGAACTACTGCAAACTTCGCGTGATCCCAGTGTGAAAGTTACTTCACCCTTCGGCAACTATATATTAATCCATGCCATTCTTCAGCGACTAATTATAACCCGTCAATTATCCTTCAACTCAACGGAAAGCGTCTGTCCGCCACTGGAAGATGCGACGCGCTTTCAGACAACGCTCGATCGATGGAAGGATGCCTGGCACAGGGCACCAGAATCAGTTCTTGATTTAAGAAACCCAAAGGACTCCTTATCATGGTCTGCTATGTCTTTGTTGGGCTTGGCTCACATACGGACTTTCTTCGATATGGGCAAATGTCGCCAGCTACGACCTGGTGAGCCTAGTGAGGTTGCTATCGAGGCACATCGGTGTTGTTCACCAGGCAGAGGACCTCATTTGACGCAAGCCCTTTTGCACTCAGCTCATGTTCTGAACATACCTGTCCAACTTGGCGTTTCCTTTCTCTCAAAGTGCCAAGCATACATGTGGAGCATACAACACTGTATCTGTTACTTTGAATGCACAGTTTTCCTGAGTAAATGGCTATGGACGCTTTCCAACTGCCAGTCTTCGGATCTTGATGGTGAGTCCAAGTCATTACTTTTGTAGTACAGCATTGACGTGTGTGGTAGCAAGTGAACGCCAGCTAGTTGGGTGGATCTGGGCTATTGCGTTCGAGGCTCAGGTATCGGTACAAGCGGCGGGCAACACTCTTTTTATCTCCTCGCATCCTGAGTTACAAGGCGAACATACACAATCCGCTTTGAGGTGCCTAGCTATCGGGATAATTGAGGTCCATGCCCAAATGTTTAGTCAAAGTAACAGTGTCTGGCCGTTGGTGGGCATTATTGGACAAAGCTTGGAAGAGTATACTACTCTGCTAAAAAGTGAATTGTCAGATCAATAAAACGAGGTTGAAGAAAGAATCTTAAATATCCTAATCTGTTTCTTAGCCTTCCTGCTGCTGATTCTACTCGTATCATAATGGCCTGATTTGACGTACCCGGAGTACGTTTATCCGAAAGTTTTTATTAGTGACGTATTGCGTTGATACCTTGAGGCGTAAAGAAGTCGGCAAATTTCCTGATAAAAATAGTTTTCCTCCGCTGTCGGATATGAATCATAGGATCGACGTCTAGGACTTGGCCATTAGATCTGCACGCCCGCATGATTCGGAAACTCACCATTCAGCATGAGCCGTTTCGTGTGTCTCTCACCTTGTCAGATTGTCCCAAAGATGACTGCAGCTACGCCGACGATGTGATTGGCCCAAGAAACGTAATAAGCACCTGCTGCCTGAATCCTGAACGAGGGGGATCGCCAGCGAAACATTTCTCCATGAGCATAGGTCGGAAATTGATCTTCAATCGTAAGTCTATAGAAACAACTTACTCCCTCAGTGAGATTAGTCAGTCAACATAATCAAATACCTCATAGTTACTAGCCGCAATGTCCACGAAGTCCACATCTGCCAACGCTGGTGCTGCTGTCTCCAAAATGCCAATCGAGGACAAAAATACGGAGGGTTCCCAGTGTGGGATACAGACCCTTTACGAGGGGGAGTCTAAGTGCAAATGCTGCACGAACTGGGTCGAGGAGTATCCCACAGATCTCCGCAAGGCCGTCGATGAGAAGCCTGAAACGAAACAGAAGGCACTGATCGTGCGCATGCGCAAGAACCACGAAGAAGGAAAACCTCTTGTACTGGATTCGATCAGTGTCCAAAGCTCATCGCTGAAAGAAACCCTCGGAGAAGTATTTGAAGGGTATCAGGGAATCACCACGTCTCTCAAGAAACTCGTATTTAAGGCGCCTTTTCGTCCGTTTCATTACAGATGGAAGCGCTTGACAGAGATTCTAGAAAGACAGAAGAAGCAGGGACTGCCAGATGCTGCTTATACCCAGATTCTCTACGATGTGCTTGCCACCGAGCTTGGAGATGTCATGGTTGAGATCGAGGACCTATTCAGTCAGGGTGTCGCAACGTATGCCCACCTCTGGGCCCTCTTCGAGCCTGGCACGTTATGCCATTCTGTCTTTGACGGCCAGGAACGCCTTTTCGTGGTTGATCGATGCGACTACAACGATAGCCTGAGTTGCTTGATCATTGAAGCCAAGTTTACCGACTGGGACGGATCCCGATTCGGGTACGCGAAGCAACTGCTCCCTATTTGCCAATTTTCTGGCACTCAGAGAATCACCGACTTGAACGTCTACCCATCTCGATTGCATCCATCCGAAGAGGGGGTAAAGGCAAAACTGATTGCCAGGGGTAGAAAGTTCCAGACACTCCTTGGGGTGCAGTACAAGTCATACTCCGGACTCATGCGATCCCACCAAGGCTCCACGGAAAAGCTGGAGGGGAGACAAAACGTACGTACAGCTATTGAACTGAGGACAAGGATGGGCTTCTAATTATTTGCAGATCGGGGAACGAATCATGGTGGACGCTGGCGCGTACTTTGAAGCCAATCCAAAGATGAAGTTCAAGACCCAGGCCCTGAGCGACGATCCTCTTGTGCCGCAGATCGACGTGGAAGACTATGTTCACGTCGCTGCGTCCGTAACAACAAGAACCGCCACAAGCACAGTGAGCAGTCTCAACAGGAAAGACACAACCGCGGTTGAAGAAGCCTTGCGAGTCACTAGAGCTGAAACCGGAGAAGGAGCAATTCGGCACCAAGATGCTAGTGAGTTGAAGCCATACCTTACTAGATACCTCTATGAAGGTGCAGCTGACCTTTTTCCCCGCAGTTGATGATCCTACTGACCAACAACTCCTCCTGAGCAACTCAAAGGTACGGGGCTACTCGCTCAAAACTAAGGTCTGGGGTGAGTTCGATGTGGAAAATATTGCCGATATTGCATGGAATGAAGACGCATTCTCCGACCTGTTACTTCCACCCGGTTACAAGAGCCTGATATTGTCTTTTGTGAGTGAAAAAGGCAAGAATAAGCCTGAGTTTGATGATATTATTGAGGGGAAAGGCCTTGGCATCGTGATGCTGTTGGTCGGGAATCCCGGTATTGGAAAGACTCTGACTGCCGAAGCTGTAGCGGACAAGGTTCGAAGGCCGCTCTATCTGCTCAGCGCAGGCGAACTAGGTCAGAAGGCTGCAAAGGTTGAGAAGAAGCTGAATGAGATCTTGCAACTTGCCGAGAAGTGGAATGTTGTTCTGTTATTTGACGAGTGCGACGTGTTTCTTCAACAACGATCCAAGGGCGACTTGGCACACAATGAGATTGTGGCCGTGTTTCTCCGGTGAGTAAGCCTATTGTCTTCAGAAGGGTTTCTAACCAAGTCACAGAGTGATTGAGTACTACCGTGGCCTATTGATCATGACGTCGAATCGTGGCAACGCCATAGACCGCGCCTTTCAGAGCAGGATTCACCTCACGCTTCACTACCCGGAGCTCGCCAAAGAGGCAAAGGAACAGATTTGGAGGCGACTGACAACCAAAAATGGACGGAGTACCGCTCTTGATGACCAGGCGTACCAGAATCTAGCACGATTGCCAATGAATGGCCGTCAAATCCGAAACGTTGTCAAGATTGCTTTGCTCCTCGCGGCTAGCGAGGAGACTACCTTGGGAATGCAGCAGATTCGGACTGTGCTCGAGGCTACGCAGGAAGCTGGCGATGAGGCTTCGAGGGCATGGATGCTGCTTGAGTAGTGTGGCACGTCATGATTACGGGATGCTCTTTACTGGTGATGACAAGCTTGGCTCGACCCCAGGGCAAACATTTCGAGGAGTGCTCAAATAACATAGGAGCGAGGAACAAGTGGACAGTAGGAACTTGTATTAAACAGGATCTATGTTTCTTGGTCTACAGTTATTTACCTTTGGTCCTGTTAGTTCTGAATGCAGATTTTTTACGCTGCTATTGACGATCTTTTGTTCAACATCATGATGGATCAAGAAGTATCGAGATTTCTACCACACTTACCGAGTTCGGTCATATAGACCTCAAGACTTTCATGGTAATTCATAACTAGAAGGAGGAAGAGGTTATGAAACATATAGCTGCGAGAGCGAAACCCCCCTGGAATCCATAAATTTACCTTTGTGCCCTGGCATATGTCGTCTGAGAGAAGAAGCTGAAGTAAGTAATTCTAGAATCTATAAGAGCTAAAAAGTCTATTAGTGCCCAAGAGTTATTTCAAATATTTCCGAGGCGCTGGAAATATTAAACCTACGAGTTTAGCCAAGAGAATTAGTCTCGCAAGGAAACCCAGTACACCTAAACTTGGAGACAGTATTATCACAGCTAGTACTATACTGTATGACAGTCTACTACTCCAATTCAAACCTTGCCAAGAACTAGTAAACTGGGTGGCTCCTGAGTTTGGCTTATATATGACAAATATCTCGTTAGTAATAACTATTGAGTAGCTTTGGAACAGACGTGCTGAGGATGATAAAAAAAGAAGAGCAAGAATCGTCCACACCTTGTTGTACAAATTAAAGTTGTACCTTCACAAAGGATCCGACAGTTTCATGAAAATGACTCTACCGCAGCATACGAGAGCATGGAAACTTCGAGGAACAGGCCCTGAAGATGGCTCTTCGGCTCTACACTGGGAAGAGGCCGTCCCTCTTCCAAAGGTATCCGAGAACGACGTCGTTGTTAAGTTCCACGCCTGGTCAATCAATTATCCGGAACTTGCGAATAGGTCAATCCTATTTCCTCATCGTACTTGCTACTAAAGACTTCCAGTTGCAAACGGGACATACCCATGGCTCCCCGAGAAAGTGCCAGAAATTCCAGGCTCTGACGCCGCGGGGGAGGTCATTGGCGTTGGAGACAACGTCCGCGATCTTGAGGTTGGAGATAGGGTTTTTCCAATCTACTATCCTTTCTTTGAGAGCGGTATGGCCCCCAATGAAGAGACTAGCGACGATGTTCTAGGCCTTCTTGCTCCTGGTGTACTTTGCGAGTACGCTTTCTTAAACGAACGCAAGCTTGCCAAGGCACCGCAGAATCTGTCTTACGAGGAGACTGCTGGTCTGGTATGCTCTGGCTTGACAGCTTGGAATGCGCTATACGGACTCAATCCTATCAAGCCTGGCTCCTGGGTTCTTGCCCAAGGTACTGGAGGCGTGTCTATGTATGCGATCAAATTCGCCCTCGCCGCTGGTGCAAGCGTCGTAGCCACAACATCTTCCGACACCAAGGCCAACTTTCTCAGGAGTCTGGGAGTTCAGCACGTTCTAGACTACAGGCAGGACCCCAAATGGGGCAAAACGGCACGAGCCCTCACACCTCGAAACTTAGGTTTTGATCACGTAATTGAAGTCGGTGGCCAGACTACCATCAAACAGTCCTTCAAGTGTGTTGCTCGTGGTGGCTCTATCGACGTGATTGGGTTTCTGTCAGGCCAAGAGAATGACTCAAATGCTCCGTCTTGGATTCAACCGCTCATTGGTGCTTGTATCGTGCGTGGTGTTGAGGTGGGCAGCCGCCAGCAGGTTAAGGAGATGGTCAAGGCTATCGAGGCTCAGAACATTAAGCCAGTTTTAGACGATGTAGCTTTTACACTCCTCGAGCTTCCTGAGGTGTACAAGAGAGTCTGGGCTGGTAAGCATACCGGAAAAGCGGTCATCTCAGGCATTGACAAGACGGTTTATTAATGGTATCGAAAACAAGCGCATATAGACGTTTGAATAAACGAAAGTGATCTAGGATCATGAAATACCAGTAATGAGAGTTTCAAGGTAGATTGAAACAAATCTGTGCTTGTGTTCCGCAATATCGGTCGCTGTCATTAGGATCCCTGGCATCGCCAAGAATATGTCTGTGCGACCAAGTCATCAGAATCTTTCCCACGCGACGCGTGAAAGCGCATTGCAGAC
Source organism: Fusarium sarcochroum (assembly GCA_013266185.1). Lineage (NCBI taxonomy): Eukaryota > Fungi > Ascomycota > Sordariomycetes > Hypocreales > Nectriaceae > Fusarium > Fusarium sarcochroum. The sequence continues at coordinate 30,011 of JABEXW010000337.1, read as the reverse complement.
AAAGAATTTTTACTACCAATAAAAAAAGAGTAAAAAACCAGGATATGCAGAGTCTAAGCGATCAGCGATCAAGAATTAGGCCCTGGCATGACCCCTGGCAAGAAACGGTGAGCGCGACGCCGATCATGCATTTTGATGAATATCATGAACTTCATGATGCTGCTTACGTTTGTAAACAACGCGCCCAATAGAACTGCAACGAAATAATAAGTCCAGTGGACCATTTAGGTAATTAGCAGCCCAGATTCTCTTGGCAATCCTTTTGAAGCTATTAATTATTAAATTTCTTACCGTCAAGGCCACCAGGATGACATTTAAAAGCTCAATGTCACCCCTCGGTTCTAATTGCAGAGGCTTCTCTTGGTCTCCTCCAAGCACGTACTCGATGATAGTGTTTTTACCGATCGTCGCCGACCATATGAAACCGAGACTCGCCCGATATCGAATTCCCCGTCAAGCTGCGCTCCCTCCAGAAGAAGGCTTCATCACTCGTTGAATCATCCAAAATCCTGTTCGATCAAAGTAAAAATGCACGTATACATCAAGGGAGCCAACTCGTGGCTAAATGACCATGTTAAGGCGTGCATTCAACGACACGTACCAGACGCCTCGTTCTACGATGAGTTCGCAGACTTTCCCAGCGACGCTGATGAAGTGTTTGAGCTGTGCGATGGTTGGGAGCTTAATAAACACTTCGCAGCTCTGAACAGAGCTAGCAATGGACTCATCAATGCGTATCCCAACAGCGATGCGCTGGCCCGGAAAGATCATCTCGCAAAGGTTGTGGACTACTGGGTCACAAAGAGACCCGAAAGCATCCTCAAATGCCATAGCCCAGCCACTGTGAAATTGTCTCTGGACTACAGTGAATATGTCGAAGACTCTTTGGCTGCTGCAGACGATCTTACTCTACTGTACTCGCTCGAGGATAACGAAAGCAAGGATGCGTCGGAACGAGACTGGTGGATCCTCAAGCCAGCTATGATCGATTGTGGGCACGGAATTCGCATCTTTAGTACCATCGACGAACTTGCAAGTAATCTTGAGCTTGCTGCCGATATTTCGGAAGAGGAGTTTGACACGGAGGAAGATGCTGAACTTGTCGACTCGAAACCGCAAGGCGACGATACGCCGGACGGATTCAACCCAAGCTTGTCAGTTCCTGGACTGGATTCACTAGATGCTCTGATCACTGCTACCGGAAAGTTGTCGGTCAATGGCGCTTCGGACAAAAGCAATAAGAACACCACGTTAGAGAACCTTGTGATCGACGAGAATGAACGCATTCCATCGGCTCTGCTACGGGACTTTGTTGCGCAGCAATACATCGTTTCTATTCCACCCATAGACGGTAGAAAGTGGCACGTCCGAGCTTATGTCCTTTCAATGGGACGTCTTAAAGTCCACGTTTTCAAGGAAATGCTGGCTCTGCTTGCTTTACAAGACTACGAACCGCCGTGGAAGAACCCCAGTCTTAAGTCATCTTTGACTAACACTGCGCTTCAAGACGAAGACGAATTCACGAGCCAGGAGTCCATGAGAGAGTTCTGGAAGATATCCGATGATATACTCCCAGGTGATTGGAAGAACAGCGTCTTTGACCAAGCCTGCAAAATTTCAGGCGAATTGCTACGCGCAGCAGCTCACACAATGGCTGACAAGTTTACATCACTCGACAAGTGCTTTGAGCTCTTTGCGCTGGACTTCCTCATCGACTCAAATGGAGTCGCGTGGCTACTGGAAGTCAACGAGACACCTGCGTTTTACCAGCACGAATATGCTGGCGAGCTAGCGCAGCGTCTTATGGAGTCGTTGATTTGTGTTGCTTTGGAACATATGGGAAAGGCTAAGCTGGATGACTCTCAGAACGTAGCTGCGAGAGAGCGCATGGTGGAGGTTTTGGATGCTTCAACGGAGTTGGCGAAGAGCAACATCACAGAGATCTTGCCTGGGGATTTATAACATCCTCATGGAAGGTTTGTTTCCGTTTACCCGCGGGGAAAGCGTTTCATGTAATGAAAGCCACTTGGGACTCAAAATAGGACGGCATAGATGATACGTATAAACAAAATACAATTTGAATATCTAGATTGGTTTGAACAAATATTATCGATCATATTTTCAACTAAATTTTAACTCCCTGATAGTATTCTTGAACGCTTACCAGTTAGTCGAGTTCGGTCGACGAACCATTCGAGCTTATGCTCCTCGAATTGATTATAAGTCCAACGTCCTATATTCCAAGCGATACATCCATCCCCAAGGATCAATATATAGCCTCCAGGATCCTCCAAATTCATCGCAAGTTGCTTAACTGTTGTTCTTTTGTCTAGTTGGTCACGAAGGCTGCCATAGTTTTCAACCCCGATGATGTACTCATGCTCATTCACCTCGACCACATAGTCGTCATCGTAGCCCAGCCAAAGTCTGGAAATGCCATCATTACTCCTTTTACCGGTATGGGCTTCAATATCATCGGCGATGCGGGTGGGAAGCTTCCAGTGCCAGTCTCCATTCATCATGCAGATGTAATGGAAACCACCGACTCCGAGACTGATGTGGCGTGGACATCCAAAGTCTTCAAGACTTTCAAGCCATTTGACAAGGCTTGGGTATTCGATCGCCAACGAGTCTGACCAGCCTGTATAATTGATTAGTTCGAGTAGCAACAGGTTTCGACCGTAACGTACAAGTCCAACATTCGCTTTCGATGTGGTAGTGATAGTACCATGATCCGTTAGTGCCAAGTGAAATATATTGTCGTTCGTCGGTTTTCTCCTTCGTTTGCTTCAACCCGGTAGGAAACCACCCGCTGACATTGTTAGCTCTATTATAGTTGCGTTATAATACCTCACACTCACTCATACACATCGGGTTCGAGGGACCCGAAAAAGTGGCGACATCCTGACAAGCAAAGCAAAATATTCTCGTGAGGTTGCACGTAGCATGACCCCGAAGATCGCGGTCGCATGGTCGAAATGTTCAGCCTTTCACTCTCCCTTTTGTCGAGATTACGGTGGAGACTTCGTAACTCCCTGCTTGCCCCCTGATCTCTCCGGATGATCTGCTTGTCACGCTGCTGACGTTGCTCTTCCAGGCTGTCTATCCTCTTGGCTTACTGGCGCAAGAGTTCTTGACTTTCCTTGTACTTGGCTTCCAACTCTTTGTATAGGCGGCGCTGCTCTTTCATCTCTTCCAGACTGACCTTGAGCTTCTCACGCTCTTGGTTCAGATGATCAAACCTCTGTTGCATTTTCTCGCGATACTGTCGCTGCTCTTCAGCTGACTCCTCGTCGTGCAATCTTCTGGCTTCCCTCTCCATTTCGAGTGCCATTTCCATCTCCTTCTTGACTCTCGCTTCAGTTAAGAGGATCTCAGAGTTCAAGCCCATACCAGCTTCGGTCTCGTTTAGGTTTTTGTGCTCGCTGACCATTTCCTTCTGGATGGAGATGGCCACTCTGTTCTTCTTGGCAATTATTTTGAGCAAAGCCATTGCGGATGCACGGGTGTTGTCGTGACGTTTGATTTCAGCGCCTTCAGCAACGAGAGCTCCCCAGAAGCCATCCGTAGCGACGAGCTCTGCTTCTCGGCTTTCACCTTTTTCTGGCTGCTCATCTTCCCACATAGTTGTGACAAGTAAGACGTTGTTGAGACCATCTTTACCACAGAGCTTTCGAAACATAAAGAGATTTCTCTTGGCAGAACCTCCAATGCGACGATCGGTGATTCGATGAAGGTAAAGAATGCCACTTAACTTGAAGTTGTCTTCGTATATCTTGGTCAAGCAGGAGGCAATCTCAATGAGGACTTCTGTGTCTGATCGGTTTGTATCATCGAATCCGGGAGTATCGAAAAGGTAGATGTCAGCGCTAGACGACCACAAGCATTTGTAAACAGTGACTTGTTGAGTACCTTGACCATATTAGAAAATCAAGTACTAGGCAATCGATATTGAACTCACAAGCTTGCAAGTTATGGCCGACAGGCACATCTTGTCCGGTGCAAAGTGAGATGAAAGTACTTTTCCCAGAGCCAGTCATTCCCATTACGGCAATGAAGATGTCTGTGGGTTGTGGTAGAAAGCCTAAAAGTACCTCAGTCATTGTGGCTGATTGCAACTGCCCAATGCTGGATTAAGGGTGGTCCAGAAAAACGCAACATAAACTGTCTGGGAGGTAGCTAAGTATAAGTATTTCATAATGTGCTTGAACGAGGCTCTCGAATATGTCTCTGGGGCTTGCCTTGAGGAGCGGGGGAGCAGGACGGCAGTGCAGCGGCATCAAGTCACTCGCCCTTACCGACACACGCGACATCCCATGCTACTTTGGGCATCCGCCGTTACATCTTTTCAGCCCAAGGCGTTGGGCGTCCATTGCAGCGGTGCAGTTCTGAGATGGTGGCCTAGGTGGCATGCTTAGCCTACTCCCTTGCAGAGTCGTCGTGGTGGGGTGCCCAGCCTGATTCCAACACAGCTCCCATTACTGGTTAAAATTGACATATGTCGGCAAACCATAGTCTTTTGTGGAGGCTTAGTACGTCAAGTCTCAGGGCTATAGCCCATCGCACTGTCACTGGCAAGGGTTAAAAGGATGTTGTGGTTGGTAGTCTGCTGTCGGTGAATCCGGGCTGTGCTGTCAAATGACGACTTTGGGGATTATGGGCGCACAAGGCACTTTGCGCATCAGGTTCGTTTCAGCCTTTTCGTAATACATATGTTATGTCTTCTTCATGCCTGTCTTCAGTTTCGCTCCTTGGTCGATCAACTGCCTCATCTAACTCACTATGGCTGATAATTGTGTTTCGCATCTCTGGTAGATTAACCTTGCATATGTTATCACGCTCGCTAAGTTCTCTTTAGTTCCTCTGATGTGATAGTTCTAGTGATGGGCCTCACTGGAGCAGGGAAAAGTACTTTTATTGAGAGATTGACTGACCAAGATGCGGGAATCGGGCATACTTTGATGTCTGGTTAGTCACCCGCCTTCCAAATTACTCGCGCATTACTGACTCGAACAGAGACCAGCCGACTTGGTCTCTACTGCCATGTTTTTGGCAATCGCCGTGTGTTTCTTGTGGACACACCAGGCTTCGACGACAGCCGATGCATGGATACTGCTATCTTCAAAGATATCGCATTTTTACTAAGTCAAGCCTATATTAACGGTGTCCGCCTAGGAGGAATACTTTACCTTCACCGTATCACCGACAACAGGGCAACGGGGTCAGCAATGCGAAGCTTCCAGTTGCTTCATAAGATATGTGGTATCGAGGGGGCAAAGTTTGCCAGGCTAGTTACGACGATGTGGGACGAGATATCTGTGGAGAGCAGTCTTTATAGTCGAGCCATGGAAAGAGAAGAGGAGCTGAAGTCAACTGAAGGCTGTTGGGGCTGGATGAGCGACCGTGGCAGTCGTATTCAAAGATGCATGGCCACGCGAGCATCGGCTCTTTCAGCTCTCTCAAGTCTTCTGGCAGTTTCCGATGTTCAAGGTCCAGCAGTTCTTCAACTTCAACAAGAGTTAATCGACGAAAATAAAGACCTTGACGACACAGCTGCAGGAATCGAGCTAAGCAAACACCACGGAACTTCTTGGCAACGGTTACAGCGAGAGCTCAAAGCCTTGCAGACAAGTCATCAGCTCACTACCGAAGACTCAGACAGTCAATTCAACGAACAACTACGAGCACAGAGACTAGATGTAGAACGACAGTTGGAGGTAGCCGAGACGAGCGAGCGAGATCTTCGACAAGAGGTCGAATCTATGTTTACAGAGAAGGCAGAAACTTATCGGGACTTGTTCATTCAAACTCGCAAGGAAGTCACTCATCTCTCAAACGAGATTGAGATGTTGAAGCAAGAGTTGAAAAGGGTCGAAGGCAGCTCAGATCTACATAAGCAAGTCTTTGAAGACGCTGTCAGGGTGTCCACAGGGCCCCGCAGCCGTGGAGCACGACAGTCACAAACCGGTGCCGTCCGAAGGTCGAGGGAATCAGACGAAGCAGACTCTAGGATCCAAATCACCGGTCGATTTACTGAAGATGTGCTCCCTTCACCACGGGATCCGCGTCGACGACCGAGTCCGATACCACGTTCGCAACCACGTTCACAGGTAATTCTACGGCCAACAAAACTTCAAAAGGGAAGAAAGCCCGAGTACCTGATCGAACAGATGAGCAAAGAAGAAAGGGGAGAATACTTGGAAAAAAAGCTTGCCAAGAAGGAAAAGCGAAAAGTCATAAAACGAAACACGCTATCAATCTTAGGAATGCTAGGAGGACTGGCGACTATTGCAGCTGGCGCTGCTACGTTACAGATCCCGGTTGTAGCAGCTGGTATAGCTTTATTTGGCACCGCTGGGATGAAGCTCGACATTTCCAAGAAAAAGAAGAGGATAGAGAAAGGAGAGTGGCAGGTTTCTGAACATGATTAAAGATGAAACTTAAATACCAGAAACTTCAGGCAAACCAATTCTAGAACCATCTTTAAACACTTTACGCATTCCAGGACTTAACCTTAATAACCATAAAAAACACGATTATGATCCTTAAAGAACTGCCGGTAGATCGTGTTTATATAATACAAACTGCCATGCTATATTATCAATCATATACCACGATAGTGGCCATCTTAGCAAGATCAAGGCCACATGCGTGGTGTGGATCACAGTGGCACCAGCGGAGCATGTAGAGTGAAGGTATCATGAAGTGAGTTTCAGAGCTAATGTGTTCCCAGCTTGGTGTTGTGGGCTCAAATGAGCCAATCAGAACACATAAAAGCCCAGTCACGGGGCTCCACGTGACCCATGTTTCACACACTGATATTGGAACAAAGTTGTATTAATGCAAGGTTTATTTCTTGTCTCAGGTTTAAATATCGCTCAAGGTGCATTGCATTTAGGCATTAAGAAATTCACATGATTTCGATCTTGTTATTGTTCTGGTTGTATAGAATCGGACTGCCCCAGTGGCCTTCGAGAAAAGAAAGATTTGACCAAGTTCATGCTGAGTTCTTGCAACCTGGACGGCAACCAAGAGGGCTGAGGCAAATTTCGAGTTCGCTTGAAACTTAATTAGTTTAATTTTTATACAACCCCTGCATATTGAGGTTATATTCTGCATATTGTGAACCCAAGTCTGTCAACGCTGAACTCAAACCTTCTGCATCTCAGACAAGCACAGAAACAAGCGTTCATGGGCTCCTATAAATATCATTCTTCCTTTACTACCATCTGGAGAATTTCCCTCTTCTATCGACTTGAACTCAGTGACCTGAGAAATCCATCACCTCAGACTACACACTCTAAAACATTACCACCAACGCCAATGCCAACACGGAAAATGTGCAAGTCTTCGCCTCGCGGATTTTTATCCGCTACTAGATACGAGTTCGAAAATGACCAGGCCGATGACATTCTTCGTACGGCAGCCTATCGCCGTGACGATTACTGTCGCTCGGTCATATGGTTCCCGCCTGAGGATCACAGCGATATTCTTTCATCAATAGCAACGCCTTTCAGAAGGATTTCAACTGCCCCATATAACTTCTTCTATAAGCTACCTCTGTTGGTATTTGAACACCTCCTTTTGTACCTTGACATGAAGTCTGCCTTCAACCTACGACAGGCATGTCTCAACTCGCGAGAAAGAGTGGACCTTTCGAAGGAATACAAGAGAATAACGACCTACGGATTGAATGTATTTTGTGCACTTCTACGAACACGATTTGCAGACAGGATTTCCATAGCCGATTTTCACCGCGAGCTAGTCACCAAGCCCTGCAGCGTCTGTGGAAAGTTGGCCGGATTTATAAACCTCTTGACCTGGAAACGAAGCTGTTTCAAGTGCCTCAGGGAAGCTTCCGAAACACAACTTCAGCTGAAAGATTGGGTCGAAGATAGTTTGCAAATGACGGAGAATGAAAGAAGCCAGTTGACTATACTCGAGAGTCTTCCTGGCAGATACGGACTATACAATGACCCCTTCCTGGAACGGCATCTCCTCGTTTCTACCCAGCAGGCTAAAGATGTTGTTAGGTCTCGAGGAGAGAACAAATTTCGATATCCCAACACCGGCCCCATGCAGAATCTGGACTTCCTGGGCACATGCGCACTTCCCCACTTCGACAATAAAGCCGGCCGGGCTGATCACGGAGTATCGTGCGCTGGATGTCTACTTGCGATGCAAAAGGGCATCATCACCAAATCACAAGCAGTAAAACAACGTGACAAGGTTTACGATCGAGAAGAGTTTTTGAAACACTTTCGGCGGTGTAAACAGGCGCAGCTGCTGTGGGAATCGAGTGATGGGGGTACTAAGGAGCCAGAGGAACTGCCTGATACTGCCAAGGTTGGGGGATATTATAATACTGTGGGTTTGGGCGTTACACGAGAGGGCTTCCGGCGTCTTGTGGGAGATATTCGGGATTAGGGACTCAGAGGTTCATCCGACGGTTTTTCTTGTTGTGTCACGCTGTACTATTAGACTGTTAACATGTGGTTGGTGGATCAGTAGACCAAAACGCATTGATCCATCAAGTTAAGGACTCGTGGAGTATCTACAATAATATTAGGATTAGGAATATACCGCTGTGAGCATTACATAGACCTGCACACAGTCTTTCACGATATATATATCCTCAATATAATGTTGGCCTCGTCCAAACGTAGTAGGCGTAATGCTTCCTGGTGCTACTGCGGGAGCGTAGAGTATTATACTTAAAGTGTGGAAATACTGTGTTCTTTATGATAGTTAACGCATACCTATGGAAGGCAGCACCATCACATAGCTTCCTGGTGCAACGGGAACCTTGCGCTAAACATGTTTGTCGGGGTGCATTCTACTGCGTTACTCATATCTTATCAATCTCGACATGGCTTATGATGAGATTGAAACTTAACTATCCATCTTACTAGCCAATCTTCAAGCAAATATTACACACCATAATTCATAATCACACTGGCTGCATAATTCGGAGAAATGAATTTGCTTCTAACGAGCAATTTTATTAGATGCGCGAACATCTTATATGTACACACACAAATTACTATATACACAACATCCTACTCAGGCTGACAAGCCAGCCACCAAGGCAGATACGCTGCCACTATTATCAAGCTAAGAGACGAATAGACGACTCCATTTAGCAAGAGGCGACACTGGGGACGTTCTTGCAGCTGTCGTACTTCTTGCCACCAGTGACCTGGACGCTGGACCAGGTCCAGTTCTTGCAGCCGGAGCTACCGCAGACGATAGCAGCGTTCTTGCCGCTGGACTTGACGGCGTTCTTGCCCTTGATGTTCTTGAGGGTGAGGCCGGTGATGGGGAGGGTGCTGGAAGGGTCACCGTGGAGGTCACCACCGTCGTAGTTCTGCTCAATGAGGATACCGTACTTCTCGATACCGGAGAGAGTGATGTCGGAGTAGGTAACCTTGTTGACCTTGCCGGTCTTGTTCTTCATGGTCTTGACACGGATACCGTTGGCGGAGTTGACGACCTGGGAGTTGAGGAACTGGACGTTGTCAACAACGTTGTCATCACGGCCACCGACACTGCCGATGGAAAGACCGTGACCACCGTGGCAGTAACCGCCGGAGAAGATGATGTTCTAATTATCAGGTTAGCAAGAGTAACATTCAACAGATTTTATAGATCAACTAACCTTGCCAGAGTTGACGGCAACACAGTCGTCCTGGTTGTAGACCTTGGCGTTGGTGATGGTAACACCGGTGGAGGAACCAATGTCGAAAGCATCGGTGTTGTGGCCACCCTTGGAGTCACCGTCCTTGTCGTCAATGGTCATGCGGTCAATGGTAAGACCGTTGACACCGTTGATGCTGACAGCCTGAACGGGGGTGTTCTTGATGTAGACGTTGTTGATGTGGGAGTCGGTGAGCTTGTGGGCAGAGAAGAACTTGGGCTTCGTCTTGCCGCTGTTTCCACCCTTACCGTCCCACCAACGAGCACCATCAGCGTTGAGAACAGCGCCGGAGGCACCCTCAACGGTGATCTTGTTGCCTTGGATCTGGAGAAGAGGACCCTTCCACTCCTTGTAACCCCAGGTGGTGGTACCCTGGAAAATGACCTTGGTGTTGTCCTTGAGCTTGCTCAGGTCGAGGGTCTGACCGGCGGGAACAGCGACGTCCTTGAGGATGATGGTAGAGCAAGAAGCCTGGTCCTTCATGGCCTTGGAGGCACCGCTGGAGCCGGAAAAGGTGCAAGAGCTACCGCGCTTTCCGTAGGCGTGAACATCAGCATCCTGAGCGACAGCCGGGACGGAGGGAGCAGCAACAGAGCTGCCAGCCAGGGCAGCGAGGAGAACGAATCCGAGCTTAGTCATTTTGACGGTGTTGGAAGTTGATGTATGTTAAAAGAGTGAATAGAGATAAACGAGAGTGATTATTAAAGAGAGTTGAACCTTTGGCCGGCAAAAGGAATGTGATTGTGTGTGATGAGAATTTCTTTTGTTGAGGCTCTGTCGAGAACCTTATATAGCTTCGACTTACAAGAACCCCAGCCAAGAAATCCGTTATGTCCCGTTAGATCCGAGTTTAGAGCATTTCCATTCTTCCAGAAGCTAGCGCTATCGTATCTTCTGCGGCACGTGTTTCTCCTCCAATGATCTGAAGCGCCCAGGCTGTCAACACGGCCCGAGTTAAATGAACAGCCGTGGACAGGGGTCTCTAAGCCCCATTAACGAATCTAAAGTCAGCTGGTGAAAACGGGCAGTCGCTAGTAAAGGCTGCCATATCTGGTTCTCCATAACGGTCGGCAATTTGTGCCGAGTGGCCCTTGTTGATAGGTGGATCGTTTCAGGTCCGCTCAGGCCGAATATCCGAGTTACTGGTAGCGCACGCTTGGCGAATCGGAGAGAATCTATAAGGTAAACATGGGTGTTTCAGACGTGCAGACTACGCATTGAGGCTCTCTAGTTTGTGGTTTCGGATTTTACGAGTGCTGGAGATAGACAAGATTAGCTTGCACGAGTCGTGTGTCGCTACTAGCATGAGTGGAATGACTAGTATGAGTAAACTCACAAGTGGTTTCACTAAATCAGTCCAACTGACTGGCGTAACATGCTTGTATCCTAGACCACACCGCCGTCAAAATCAACTACCCTAATGCTAAATTCCACAGCATTCTTCTCGTATCAAGACTACCTCGCTTGGGCGAGAGTGATAGGACCCGAGTGATAGAGGACCCAGATCTTCCTCGTACGAGACTCGTCGCAAAAAGCTCGTAATGACAAAGCATTTCCGTAACATCTACCCTAGCACAATAACCTTTGCTCTTTAGGTTTGCGAAAGCTTTCATCTAATGCCAAAGCGGAATAGCCAACGCTGCTAAGATTAAGCATATCACGTAGCTGCATAGAACTTTCAGCCACCGGTTCATGCCAAACTTTAGGCTAAATAAGATGCCGTGGACTGAGCGATACCTAGTATTCTTGATCAGGCAGTGTGCCTGCTCAGTTAACTGGTGGCGGAAATGAGCATTCGCTCTTGTACGCAGATAGCTAGCGTGCAGACCTTTCAGACCAGGGTTCAGTAGAGGGCTCACACTCGTGTAGCTGCTCGTCACGGGAATAACGGCATTTTGAATAAGATCGGTGTGCTCCGTACAAAGGGTAGACATCTCCGACGTACACGCAATCATATGGGGCCATATATCGTGGCTGTGTAGCTGTCAAATTGTGTATTTATGGGTCGAGAGATTGTGCCAAGGAGACTTGTCAGCCCTGTCGAGTTAGTCGCGTAGATTCTGTTGAGCCAGAAAGGAGAGTGATTTTGGAGGGTCCAGGGTAGTCTAGTCACCAGATGCAGCTACCTGACATAAATGCATTCAGAATTGATCAACGACGAGGAAATAGGACGGACTAATATGAAAGTTATTTGTTTGATAGAGGTCGACATGAGTATCAGACAGAGAACATAAAAAAGAGCGGGGGAAAACACAAAACGATGCACCATCAGCGACAACTTCAATTGGCTATTCCAATTTCACAATCTACCTTGCCAAGATGGTGTTGGTTCACACATTGAGCTACTGCCACACAAATTGAGATCTCAAGGCATCGTTTCGACCAGTTTCTGATTACTCTGATGTTGGTTATTCCCAAGACATCAAATAAGTCTTCGCCAAACACTCTTAAACAACTAATTCTCTAGGTCCCCAACTTTGTTCCCAGACGGTATCCTATCCCAATCCTTTGTTGTGCCTGAGGCCGATGAAACAGAGGCACCGCAGCCTGATGGACTGTCTAGATACCAAGCCCAAAATGTTAATAAGTAGCGAGGTAAGTTACACTACAGGTACTGATCATCCTGTAATCGTGCGTCTTTCACTCATCGCACATGACTACAGAGTACCAATCACATTTATTCGTGGCGTACCTAGCCAGTAGGAATATGCATGTTCTGCGAGGTGGGTCACTAAATAATCAAGACTTTACCTAACTTTAGGCAAGGGTGATAAAATAAATTAGATATCTTAGTCTATCTTTAGCCTGAAGTATGCTCTAGTTATTATAGTAACTCATCCTAAGGTTAGGTAGGCGTCCTGATTATTTACCGGACCGCCTGTCTGCCAACTGTTGGGGCTTATCAAAATGGGGGTTTTGCATAGCCACTCACCTAAGGTGACTTCAAATCAGCCCCGCATGAGAGATTTGACAGAGTCGACTGCATCTCATGCCTAAACGGTATCAATCGGCCAAGGTTCCTTAACTTCATTACAACGTCAAGGCTTCATAATAGCCGATAATACGAAAGACGGTATCTCACCATACCTAGTGCCGACACAAAAACATGGTGAACCCAACGACGTGTTGTGATAACACTCCCAAGCACAGAACAACCAAAGCTAAAGCGAGCCCACAACCCGGCAAGGGCATCTGGTTGATAGCGCTGGACACTCTTCAACCCAGCGAAAAGGAAAGCTTGATCACTTTCGTCAAAACCGACAGGCATGATGTACTCGGCGACATTCTCCGAGCTGCTCAGCAGAAGAAGACTGAAGCGCTGCAGAAGCGGTGGAGGTTTGTCTGGCATGGCCGGACATACATCATTCGCGATTATCTGGAAAAGATCATCGTCTGGGTCGAAAAGTTCAAAGCTGTAGGTGATGTGGCTGTCCAATACGACCCTACTCATGCAGCCCTACCATGGGCTTGCGTGCGCTTTTTCCTCCAAGTCGCCGCCGACAACGTCAAGACTTTCGGCATCATGGCTGAGAACATGAGTCAAGTCGTAAACATAATCGCCCAATCGGCGATTGTTGAAGACTTGTATCTGCACCGGGGGCTAAAGATTGCCCATATCTTGAAGCAGTCACTTACTCGCTTGTACGCGCGCATCTTGTCTTTCCTGGCGAGAACTTTGAAACACTACTCCAACAGCACAATCAAGAACCTGGCAGAAAGCGTACTTGTGGATTCAGAGACAACACAAAGTCTTTCATCTGTGGTCGTCGTGGAGCAGGGCGAGGTCGACCGTTGCATCATAATTGCAGAGGCTGAAAACCGGGAACTCGACGCTGCCGAGTCAAATCAAGCTCGATCTCAGCACATGATGAGCATGAAGAAGATTTTTACAGAACTAAGGTCCCCTATAACTAGGATAAGCGCCGATACGTCGCAGTTATTGCAGCTGGCCCAGGAAGCTGACCGCGTGGCAATTCTGAAGTCTCTCTCCACTTTGCCATATCCCTCTCACCACCAGGCTGCCGCTCGTGGACGGTTGGATGGTTCAGGAGAGTGGTTGCTGAATCATCCCTCTTTTAACAGCTGGCGTGGTAGCAGCTCGTCCACGATCCTTTGGCTCCACGGAATTCCTGGCTGCGGGAAAACGAAACTCTGTTCGGTGATCATTGATGCGATGAAAACCACCGGAAACAAGTCAGCTGAACTATTTGCCTTTTTTTACTGCACGCGTGATCCTCGTGAACCAAAACGAGGTCAATGTGTTGCAGTAATACAGAGTCTTCTACGTCAAGTTGCGGCCATGTCTCCCACTCGAACGATCATGCAACCAGTGAAAGTCATGCATGAAAGGATTCATGAAGAGGGTTTCGACGACCGGGAATGGACACATGTTGAGTGTGTCGAGACTCTCATTAAAGTCATGGAGATCTATCCTTCGCTCACGATCGTCATTGATGCTCTGGACGAATGCGACCTGGATGAACGAATGGCTCTTCTTCTCTCGCTCAAGGAAGTAAGAGAAAAATCAGCAAATCTTGTCAAGATACTTATCACCAGCCGAGACGATATCGATATATTGGCATCATTAGCTGATGCATCAGACATAAGAATAAGCGCCACCCACAACGCCGAGGACATTGAACGCTTCGTTCAAGAAAGAGTGGATGCTATGATGGATTCAAGGGAAATCCTCTATGGTCCTGGGGTTCAGGGTCTTCGTGAAGAGATAATGTCGGTTTTGTCTTCCAAGGCCCAAGGAATGTAAGTTTCACGTTGCCCCAATGTAATCACTACCAGTACTGATACCTTATAGGTTCAGATGGGTAGATCTCCAAGTTGAAACATTGAAACACACGAAACTCGACCAGGATCTCAAGTCCAAACTGGGCCGCCTCCCACAAACTCTTGATTATTCGTACTACACTATCTACTGTACTATCAAGGATGCCGGACCCTACGCCAAGAAGCTCGCCAATGGCGTGTTTCAATGGCTGCTTTACGGCAAAAAAGCCTTACAAGCAGAGGTGTTCGCGGCCTTCATCTCTTTAGTAACTGGCGCCTCAAGTGTTCCGCTGACACCGCAGCATCTACTCAATGTTTGTGGAAACCTGGTTGAGATTGACCAGTCACTAAACGTGTTCCGGTTCGTTCACTTATCGGTTCGCGAGTTCTTTGAACACTTCCAGGACCGTGAAGATGACACATTCACCCCGACCAAGGGGCACGCATCATTAGCCTATCACAGCCTACTACACATATGCTTCAACCTTGCCCCTACGAGCGTAGATATTGAAGAGCCCCAAAGTGCTTTTAGAGGCGATGTTTCCTTGAACCTGCACTTGGGCGGTGCTGTAAAGAAATACGTGGACCGATACTGGCATGAACACGCTAAACTAGCTGAAGAAGAACGTTACAAAGCCCCATTCCAGACGCTCTTCGCGATATTCATCCAGAAACATCCCAGCACTAGCTCAATATTCGAAATGTGGTGTTACACCGCGCTGTTCGATGAACTTACGGGTCTGGAGCTCGAAAGATGTCACTCGGCTTCACGAAGACCAGCTCATCTTATATGGTTGGCATGCGCTTTTGACTTGGAGGAGGTGGTTGACACATGCTACCGTGAAGGTGATCTCGACACGGAGATGAGGACTGGTGTTCTTCTTACACCACTACTCGAAGCTGCGAGGCTTGGGAGTCCCAGTACGCTTGGCAAGTTACTGGATCATGGAGCAGACATTGGAGTCACGACTCCGCGCTATCAGAAAGGTGTAGCGGATTTCGCTGTCGAGAATGGACATACGTCCGTGATTAAGAAGCTTGAGGACTATGGTCTAGGGGGCTATTGCCTACCAGCGATTGCCAGAGATGGCGCAGGCTCCTCCAACACAATAGGGCTAGCCAAAGACGACATGGCTCTGAAACTGGAGCCATCTCGTCATGTCGACTTCTTGACTTATGACTGGGAAGATGGACAGCTTCTGGCTTCCTGGAGGCATACATCGGCCCAAGTATCTAAAATCCCCTTTTACGCTCGGTTGGAGAATGCCTCATGGCGCTCATGGATGAAGCTTACGAACAACTTGAAGGAAGTGCCGCCTTCTTCACTCAACTGGTCAATACGCCTGTTCCTTTGACCTATCACGCCCTGTGCTAACCATGAATAGGTTGAAGGATTGCGACGTGACTTGGCTCTACGGACCACTCCATACGGGCCCGGATATCCTTGATCGTGTGTACACGCGTCCAAATACTGCCAAACCAGCAGTGCGTACCTCCACTGGCATTGGAAAATCCATCCTCAGGAGAAGGAGTCCTTTCGAAACCAGTCGGGGGAGGGTACAATTCCTTTTGCCTTTAAATACTAGACCACTTGCTGCGACAATGCCGGCTGAAGTGGACAACACCAGCATCAACGTCGCACTACCAGACACTTCCCCTAGCTTCGCGCTACACAATAGTAAAAAGGCACACGTTCATTTCAATGATCAGGTTTCTCAAGCTATTGCCGTTGACAATGGGGGTAGTTATCCAGTACGGGAAGATGGCGACGTTGATTACAATGGTGAAATCTCTGCCCCAAGTAGCCTGGATCTCTCAATCAAGTCTGGAAAGGCGACTGAAGTGAAGAGAGTCCAGACCATTTATGTCCTTTCACCAACAGACCTTAAGCTTACAGCTGGGCGTAAGATCCCCTCCTTTGAGCGTATTATTAGTTAGCTCGCTGTGGTTCTTTCATAGCTCTAGTTTTACCCTTTCTAGAAAATTAAATATAAAACAACGATTTTACGTTTTATTGTCCATTTAACGAAAGTTAAAAGTGACTGCAGGCTATGATAGTAACTTCTTGGGATAGTGAATGGGAAGTAAGAAAAAAAGTAATTCCTAATGTTTGTATTATTAGATTACTGAAGTAATTACTTTTTATTTTCCTCTCTGGAATACATACACTAAAAGAAAGTCTACGTTCTAGGAATAAAGTACCGAGAAAGAGAGTAGACTGAGGGTTATCGATTAAGTGAAGACAAGAGCCCAAGATCTGATACCTCATACTCACATGTCTTGATGCTTAGAGGTGTTTCCATTGGATACCTCGGTCTCGGGGCTTGATTGATTAGTCTCGGGACTTGATTGATCGGTTCGGGGTCTTATATGAACCCGTTCTATGGGCTTTTCCTTTTTTGTTAATAGTTACGCTGCCTTCGGGTGATGAATACGAACATTATCAGATCTGCGGAGTTGAGGGCTAGCCGCGTATTCAAACTCCGCAACGAGGGGTCCAAGCTTAACCTTAATTCTGGACCGAGAATAGACGAGTCCTTCCATGCTGCGGGTATGATTGATTCATGTACCGTCGTGGCGAGATAAATACTTTCTCCTAAGGCTGGGTGTATCTAACAGATCTCTGTATAATCCGACAGGAGCGACAAAATATAAAACAACACAGCAATTGGCGCTGCATGGACTTTAAGGCTAGTATCGCGACCTTTTCTGCATCCCACTACTTCCCACGATCACCGAGCTGAACCAAGTTTATAGTCCGAAACACAGGGTTAGTTCTTTTGGGTTCATAGTGGAATTGTGTAGCTTTTGTTTGAAGACAAACCCGACCCTTGCTAACTCGTTCCACAACACGATCACCGCCATCTTATGAAACTCCGCATTACTTGATGTTCGGAGACGTAGTTATAAAGCAAGGAGCTCTGCCACTAAACATGAAGAGAATTCTCTATCAAACCCAACAACCACATCTCTTCTTTTCCACCAATTGCTTATACAGCTTACTAGCAATGTCTACTCCAATCCCAAAGCAGCACCGTGCTCTTTTCCTGTCCACAACCGACAAACCTCTTACCATAGAGACGAGAAACACCCCTGAGCCGGGTCCAGGCAGCGTCTTGGTGCGAATTCTCGCAACATCGGTCAGGACAAACACGCCAGACGTCCTTCAGAGCTCGGTTGCCAGTCATGGAGTTCCTACCTCGTTCGTTCCAGGATTCATATCCATCGGAAGAGTTGCAAGTGTAGGACCAGACACGACGAAGCTTTCTCCTCGTCAACTCGTCTTTTTCAATCCGTGGATCGTGGGCCGGGACAGCCGAGATGCCAGCTGTGTCTCTGGACTAATGGAGGGGTTCAATGAAGCCAGCCACAAGCTTTCCCATGGAGAGTGGCGAGACTCGACGTTTGCAGAATACGCAAAATTGCCGCTGGAGAACTGCCACGTCTTGAACGAAAGCCGGCTTTTCAAGGACCCCAAAGACGGCGGCCTTGGCTACACTCTGGAGGATCTGACGCACCTCTTCAGTATGCTCATTCCTTTCGGCGGCCTTGCTGATATCGACATCAAATCCGGCGAGACAGTCGTTATCGCACCAGCTACAGGGCGATATGGTAGTGCCGCAGCTCGCGTAGCGCTAGCCATGGGTGCTCGAGTTATCGCCATTGGGCGAAACGCCTCTATTCTCTCACAATTGGAGGCTATCAGTCCCCAATTGGATACTGTTCAGATGACCAACGACATTGAAAGGGATACTCAGGCATTACGTTCCGTCATCCCAGAAGGTGCTGATGCCTTTTGGGACATGTCACCTCCAGGTGCTAGCAACTCGACTCATTTTCGCAGCAGCCTGAACGTGCTCAAGCATGGTGCGCGGGTTAGTATCATGGGTTTCATACCTTCTGGAGTTTCGTTCTCATATATGGATATTTTGGCTGGAGGACTCAGTATCAAGGGAACCCAGATGTGTACCCAAGACCAGACCAGGCGCCTCATCAATATGGTAGAATCAGGGGTGTTACCATTGGCTAGAGGAGCTAGAATGGGCCCAGTGAGGATGTTCAAGTTGGAGCAGTGGGAAGAATGTTTTGCTGTTGTTAGGCGAGAAATTGGCCCCGGTGAGATTGTTATCGCACCTTGATCGCCGAACGGCTGATTGTCGGTTATCTACACATCTACCTTCTGTAGAGTATCTTTGATAGCAGGTTAAGATTTGATCAAATAAGATTACGTCGTCTCCACCCTCGGACTCTTTGATCTCGGATTTGTGTCGTTGTGACTTTTCAGGAAGGGCCGAGATCTGCCTAAAACAAGATTCACGAAGTACTTGAAACCTTATGTTTACTCGAATGATAAAAACTCGAGCATTTCTCGGGTAAGTTCATTCTATTTCATCACCTACACCTTCTCAGATCTTCTCTAGGATTTCGCACATCAGATCCCTGCATCAGAGACACTTGACCATGGCGACATCCACTTCCCTTTTTCATGCTCCTCCAAGCTATCCTATTGGCTTTCCCGACTCCAGGGGCAGCTTTTCGGAGGTTCTCCCGGTGAAAGAGGTGGCTATGATGATACTAATGGACACGTTGACCGACAAGCCAGATTGGCACAAGAAGGTTTTTGACGAGACCATCGTCCAGAAGTGGCGCGATGAGGCACGTCAGCAACCTGAAGACAGCCTGTATGGTAGAATCTTGCAGAACAAGAATGACGAGAGACTTTCTCAACCTCGCTCGAGAATTATTACCGAGAAAGCATTTGACTATGTAGGACGAGACCATAGCCGTTCTATGCCATGTGTTAAGCTAACAATCTGGCTGCAGTGCATCAATGAACTGCGCGGCAAGGCCAAGTATTTTGTCAACTCCGGTCTTATTCCTACTCTTGATGGACCTCGCAACACCATTGTCAAGTCAGACTCGTACATTGAAGTGTCTCTTCATCAAGAACTGAGCAAATCATTTGACATCCTGCGAGCTGACCAAGCGGAGAACATTGATTGGCATCCACGCAGCAACGACATGGTCCAAGATCTAATCCATCCTTCCATGTACCAGTTTGTTTACGGTATCCCGCCCCACAACTAATATCATATAGACGACTCGATACTGATACTTGACAGGTCGCACTCCATTGATGCAAGAGGACGTGATCGGCGTCTCCAACGCCCTTGACTTCATCGGCCGAGGTGAACCCATCGAGGGAATCTGCCTTCCTGAAATGCCTGATCGCCGCTCCAGACTGGATTATAATACAGGGTCAGGCGAGGTTCTTCCAGAATATTGGTCTTACCAGTATCACTGGCTTCCTGCCAATGTTGGGTTTCGCGAAGATGGCAGTGTCGAATTCACGAGCTACGTCAACAACCTACATCCTACCAAGTTCCCCGAGATCTACAGGACTCTGGAGCAGGTCATCGACAAGGCTATTCCAGCCTGGGATCAGTGTCTTCGGGAAGTCTTTGGCTATAAGGATGGAAGCTTTGCAGGAAGAAGAGAATCCAGATTTGAAACGATCCATGCAGCATCGTAAGTTTAGAAGTTTTTCTTCGTATCTATCCAATATACGCAGATGACTGCGTGATGGGCTTACTGACTCGATACAGTGATAAAGATAACAGCCTTTGGGCTCCAGAGTTCGATTTCGAGGAATTCAAGAAAAAGGACATCCACTTAACGAATGATGAATTGAGCGAACTCGAAGAGGAAGCGTATTACGATGCCGAAGATCCTGTCGAACCTGACGACGAAGAAGACGAGCGACGCATGGAAGAAGGTCTCCCTCCTTTGACTCCGAACGTCGACGAAGAAACACTTGCTAGAGCGAAGTGGGAGAAGTTCCGCGAGGCTATCCTTCCAGAACCAAAGGAATTCGAAGAAGTCGACTACGCACCAAAACAAAGCCTGCGCGACAAGTTCAAGGAGCATGGCTTGCAGATCATTGTCAAAATGGCAAGTATCGAGCTAACTCCAGAGAAGCCAGAGTTTCCCGCCGGTAGCTGGCATGTAAGTAACTCGTCCAACGTCTGCTTCCCAAATATTCATGAGTATGTTTAGCTCGAGGGCCAGATGAACGAAAAGATCGCCGCGACCGCACTGTATTACTTCGACAGTGAGAACATAACGCCCAGCCGACTCGCATTCCGCATGCAGACAAGCTCGTATCTGAATGATGAGATACAAACGGAACAGGATGCATACAACTATGTTGAAAGGGTCTACGGAACCTTGTTGGGAAGCATGCAAGGTACTGCGGGGGCTTGTACGCAGAGCTATGGAGATGTTGAGACACGACAAGGTCGTCTGCTAGCATTTCCCAACGTCTTGTAGGTCGTCGTGCTTCGGATTATTCAAGAGCTATGCTGACATCATTACAG
Organism: Fusarium sarcochroum; assembly: GCA_013266185.1. Lineage (NCBI taxonomy): Eukaryota > Fungi > Ascomycota > Sordariomycetes > Hypocreales > Nectriaceae > Fusarium > Fusarium sarcochroum. The sequence goes on along the minus strand of JABEXW010000337.1, from coordinate 9,155 downwards.
TCAGCACCGCGTGTCTCCTTTCCGGCTTCAGGACCCCACCAAGCCTGGCCACAGACGATTCATCGCCCTGTGGCTAGTCGATCCCCACAAACGGATCACCTCGACTGCTAATGTTCCCCCTCAACAGAAAGACTGGTGGGTTGGGGACAAGTCTGGCGAAAACGTTCCGAAGGGGTTGATGGACGTGGAAGAGGCACGAGAGCATCGACTCGAATTGATGGACGAGCGAACTGCAGAGAAGGCGAGAGATCACTGGGAACAGGTTGGCTATAACTTCTGTGAGCACTGATTGGAAGTTTGAGGATGGCCAAGTCAACATTGTTGAATGACTCGAAGGAATTATAGCACGTGCCTGAGATTCAACGCACTGCAAATATCGCGTTATGTGATACAGTGATGTGAACAGTGATAATGCGATTACTTTGGTTGAATGATCAGTCATGAAAGACGCGCAAGGAGATTGTCAGCCGAGTCATATTTGTCTTAGTACTAAGCACAAAATACGCCTTTCTCACACCGCGTTGTTAAGTAGGACTACACCATAGGTCGCACGACATTGCATGCAGGCATATGCAGCACTGGGCGTAATATTTAAACCCGCCCTCGTTCATTCCACACCTCAATTAGAAAGACATACAGTAAGCAGAAGAATACGGGATGTCGCATTAAACTCGAGGTTACGTTGTATAAAACAAGATGAATATCTACCCAACCATATCATGCTACTTGTGCCTAAGAGGCAGACGTGTCAGCCGTCGTATGATCGACGGCTGACTTTTGTCTCTCACTGGTTCCCGGAATATTATGCTAAGATGATCTGCGTACCCGCCTGCACTGAAACTCCGAAGGACCAGGGGTGCATGGCTCGTAAAGACTCGCAAGTGCTTACACATGCGTCAGAAGATATGGGGTCCAGGACGTCACGTTATAGGCTCAACGTGAGCTGAGGCATACTGGAAGACGATTTGCTATTATTAGACAAATTAAGTGTAACAAATGTAACCAGCGACAGTATTGTCGCGATACACGACAGATATATAAAGGATAGTCTGCTGAACTTTAACCATCCCTCATCTCAACAAACATCTCACACACATCAATCCTACAAACAGCAAGACAAAGAACTCAATCAACACTTACCTTTTGGTCTCTGACTATCAATTCATTCATCATCATGCACTTCACAAGCATCATCACCGGCGCTGCCGCACTCTTTGCTTCCGCCGCAGCGGCCCAGCCAACAGCTCGTCAGGCGCCTGTGGCCTACGCAAACGTCATGGTTTACAACTCAGCCGATCACAGCCAGCAGCCCGTCAGAATTCCCCTTGCTCAGCTCACTACCCTTGACTACAAGGTCACCAAGCTCGATCTTATCAGTCTCAGCGTTCATATTCCCGACATCCCATCGCCTGATACCAAGGACGTTGTCTGCCAGCGATACAAAGACAAGTATGGCGTTCAGTTTGGCAGCACTGAGTTCACCGATGGGAAGCCTGCTCTTATTAGTACCAACCCTGTTGAGTTTGGTTGGGTTTTGTGTTACCACAAGAACAAGTCTTCTTGATTGAGATGACAAGCACGGCTAGAATAGCTGATATATGTAGGAAGTATGGGAATTGAGAAGGATGGGACGAAGAGCAATAGAAGGACAAGGAAATATAGATTGTAGGACCGAGTTTAATGAATGGTGGTCTTTCGTGTTTTGTAGAGTTACAAATCAGTGGATCAATTTTAAGGCTAGACTAGATTCTCACAGAATGAAACACTTGGAAGGAAGCAATACCTCTGTGATACAATGCCGTTTGGGCTCATTAGTAATGTTGACTTTAAATGCTGGGGTTCAAAGGCAATTCGGCTTAATGCTTCACCGTCGTGGCCAATGAATGCAAGGAATGTTGTAGGATCCTTTACCTGGCGATCGTGCGTGTCGAATCTGATTGGTCAACTCGTACGGAAGTCCCTTACGAGCAGACCCGCAAGGCGTGAGCACATCATGGAGAAGGGCGGTCTTTATTTACGCGAGATCTTGGAGGGAATCCTTCACCGGGAAAATCTGTAATAGCTCCCAATTTCTAAGCACTTTAACCGTCACAAGTCTAGACTTTAACTTTTTTGAGCTGCAAACACGGCCCCCACCGGATTTACAGCTATTTCCATGTCATCGGGGCTCTGTGGAGCTTCGTATGGACATGATACGAATATTGGTAAAACAACTAAGAATACTGTGCTTCGGTAAGACGTTCGCTCCGTGAACGGGTCATGAACACGCTCAATATGGCTCGTGCTTGATAATCGAAGGAATATGCTTGAGGGAAGGGGTTCCATTCGGTAATATATAAACATCTAAGTTGTCTGCAGGATATCAGACATCCAGCAACATTCCACATCATCACAATTCATCACATCTTGCTTCATAGCTTTCAACAATCATCAAAAGCTTCACTTCAGTTACTCAAAATGTCTACCGAATCTAAACTCTGGAAGCCTCTCAAGTTGGGAAATGTCACTCTCTCCCATCGCATCGCTTTGGCACCTCTGACTCGTCTTCGCAACGACGACGACCATCTCCCCCTCGATCTGATGACTAAATATTACTCCGACCGTGCCTCTACACCTGGATCTCTTGTTATCAGCGAGGCTACTGGAGTGTCCAGAACCGCAGAGGCAGCTGCCAACGCCCCAGGAATCTCTACCCCAGAACAAGTTGAAGGCTGGAAGAAGATTTACGATGCTGTTCATGCCAAGGGTAGCTTCATGTTCCAGCAACTCTGGGACCTTGGTCGGGCCGGTGATCCTTCTTACCTTAAGAGCCGTGGGTGTAAATACTCGTCGAGTAGTAATCTCAAGATGGAAGGTATGCCTGTTGCTCCAGAAGCTTTGACTGAGGAGGAAATATGGCAGAAGATTGCAGAGTTTCGACAGGCTGCTAGAAACGTCGTTGCCGCCGGTGGCGACGGTGTTGAAATCCACGGCGCCCATGGGTGAGTACGACCCGATCTAACAAATTCTCAGGTGCTAATACTTTGTCCTTAACAGATACCTCATTGACCAGTTCATCAGCGAAAGTATCAACAACCGAATTGACAAGTGGGGAGGTTCTATCGAAAACCGAGCTCGCTTTCTGCTCGAGATTGTCAAGGCCACTATCGAAGAGATTGGCGCCGAGCGAACTGCCCTACGTCTCAGTCCCTTCGCAACCTATCAGCAGGCGTATACCTCCGATCCTTGGGAACAATTCGGTTATATCATCGGCGAACTGAAGAAGGCCGGATACAATCTCGCATACATCTCTCTCGTTGAGCCCCGTGGTAACCCTGCCATCATGAAAATGACACCTTACCAAGTCGACGGCGATGCTGTGAGCCCTTTTGGAGACCGGAAGCAGAGCCTGGAGTTCATTCTCGAGATGTGGGATAACCAGTCTCCCGTGATTGTCGGCGGAGGTTATGTACCTGATAATGTCTACCAAGCAGTCGACGGAAGCTATAAGAAGTGGAATGTCGTGGTTGCTTTTGGTCGATGGTTCATCTCGAACCCAGATTTGGTCTTCCGAGTCAAGAATGGTGTTCCGCTGACGTCTTATCAGCGGGAGACGTTCTATACTGCGAAGAGTGACGTGGGATATAATGACTATCCCTTTAGCCAGGGATTTGTGGAGGCTTCCAAGGCATAGACTGATGTCTTTGGTGGGAGTGTGTATTAAATAGACCATGCCAGTCTTCAATTGCGAGAAGCTGCAATTAGAATGTTATACATAACTACACCTATAGGGTCCCCAAGTCAAGTTCGATCAGCCAAGTCCCAGGTAGTAAAGCCAATGTTGATGATATACCACTCATTACCTAGGATACGACAGCCGGGCGCATGGTTTACGCTGAAATATTGATAAATAGATGTCTTTGGATCAGCCTCTAGAAGATCTCACCTCTGCCCTAGGCTTCCATAGCTCTGGCACAGGCGAAAGAAGCAATGTTTGCCTAATCGCAGGCAGCCTGCACGCTTGCCTGACGGTGAATCTTGGCACGAATACAAGTTTTGCATGCTCTGAGTAGTAGCGTGTCAGAATCTGAGCGTGAGCTGGCAAGGATATTCCACCCATGTTCAAAAGGTGTCGTTTATATGAACTCGTAAGGCGCGGCACATCCAGACTCCAAATGACCACCCGGGGGGTCTTTCGGCAGATGCCGATCGTTGACCTGGTCAAACTTCAAGATCTACTCAGTGAGACTACCTTGGTTAGACATTATCGTGCTGATATTGACCGCGTTTTGTAAATCAAAGGAGATAATTGTACTTCCATATGGCGGATTCGTTATGCAGCCGAATGCAGTCAGCGTGGCTGAGACGGAGAGTTGGAACTCACCGAACCAATCATATCACTCTTTTTCCGAACAAACTACGTAGTGACTTGGTGCTCAGCTAAACTTACTCACTCGAAACACCTACCTCCTTTGTTCAATTTCCTCAAACTACACTAACATTTACCAAAAAACTAGTGATTCACAGGAAAACTCTTTGTTGACATCATGGACGAACTGCTCATAGGACTCGAAGGAGGCTGCAAACCTCGTCGCGTGATCAAGCGAGTCAAAACAGGCTGCCGTACCTGCAAGTGAGTCTTACCCACGTCGCGTGTATAGCTAAATCAGCGTATACGGACTTACCTCCAAAGCAGAATTCGCCGAGTCAAATGTGATGAAGGTAGACCAGCCTGTTGGCAATGTACTTCGTCAAGGCGAGAATGCAAAGGTTATGGCATTTGGGGAGGGGGAGGGCGACCACCAGGTCCCATTATTGGCATGCTTGACTTATGCCAACCTACTGGTAACTTTGAGATACCGAGTCACCTCAGGCTGGAGGACCGCCGAGTGCTCAGCTGGTTCACAAGGCGAACTCTTACCAAGATACAGGGGATGTTCACAATTCCATTCTGGGAGGTCCTGGTTCCCCAATGTTGCCCTACTGAACCGATCATCCTGGCCTGTGTCTTGGCCGTGGGCTCTTGTCATAGAGAGAAAACCAACAACCAGCACATTGAAGATTCTTTTGGATGTTCCGGGTCGAATTTCTCATCCATGTGGTACTACGGCGAGGCCATCAAAATGCTACGAGGCGCACAGCTCGACAGTAGCAGACATTCAACTCGGATCGTCCTCATTGGGTGCCTTCTGTTTGTTACCATCGAGCATTTGCAGAAGCGCTATTCTCAAGCCCAACTGCACCTCCGAAACGGCTTGCATATCTTAGCGTGTCAAAAGTCTAGGGGTTTATTGCAATCGTCAGGTGATTCGGCAGATCATTGGCTTACGGAAGCCTTTAGTCGACTTGACTTACAGACAGAACTGCTTCTATACAACACCGAAGAGAAAGACCTTTCGTTATACGAACAACAGGTGTCCGGGAGAGGTGGACTCGCCAGTCTGGGGTCGCTCGACGAAGCCAGAAGCTGGGTAGACTTTTTGATGTCACAGGCATTCCAATTGCAACGTGAAAGCTATTCTGCAGAGAACTCTGAAGATGTGGCGCAGCTATTCCGGTTGTCAAGCAAAAAGCGGCAGCTTCAGCAAGATTTGACATCCTGGTTGCAGGCTTTCAGGGCGTTCAAACCTCAACCCCCATCTGATCCGAAGGGACAAGTAGCATACGGGTTGCTTCTGGCCTACCACGAGATGACAGTAATCATTACTGGAACATCCTTGAGTCTTCAGGACGAATTCCTTTTCGACCAGTTCACTTCGAATTTTACCTCTATCATCACTTCCTGCAGGATAATAATAGCTGCGGCCAGAGCTTTAGCGACAGACCACAACTCAACTTTTAATCATAAAACCCATTTGGGTTTCTCAACCGATATGGGGATAATCCGACCACTCTACTACACAGCGCTAAAATGTCGCGTTGGTGATGTGAGGCGTGAGGCTTTGTCAATGCTTCATTCTCAAACTCATCAAGAAGGCATTTGGGATGCACCAACAGCATCACTCGTAGCCAGTGAGGTTGTTCACTTGGAAGAGAATGGTTTTGGTGAGAAGGATGGAAAAGACGGACCTGAAAGCGTTCAGTATGAGCATCAAAGCAGTGATCAGTGTTCGCGAATTTCTGACGCTTGGGTTGAGCTGCCCAGTAGCCCTGAATCAGAACTACGACTCACTGTTAGACAAAGGTCGAGAAATGGCACATGGACTATCGGACACCGGGCCTATAATGGTATTTGCTGGATGTAAAACGCAAAGGGGAATGCAGGCTTTATATAACAGGTCCTATTCTGACCCCCCATGTCACTGAAATCAATTGTCTCTTTATACACTGTCTTTACTTTATCAAGCCGGCCCCGAAAGGCCGGGTTAACGGGCCCGAAGATTCGTTGGCCAATTAGGATAGACAAATTCCGAGTCAATGAACCTTGATTTGAGTGAATTGTAGCATGGGTGAGACTATGAAGTATCTTGCGCATTCACAGCTGTCTGGTTAGGGTTGAAGTCACTTTGACTCCAAGGGCACAGTCGTAAGAGGCAGATCGACCAGGTAGAGCATTCGGGTTCGGCATGCTGGTTGATAACTTGCATTGATGACTTGAGGCCTAACGTTGGTAGATTTTGACGGGGGTCATGAGTCGAGTCGGCAATGGACCTTTCCCTTAGACTGTTGGCCCTGATACCTGGGTTGCCGTGGATTTCTCAGGGGAAGAGTGTTACTTTAGTGAGTCAATCGATTCTTCGTTTAGGTCTCGAGCCTCGCCTGTCTCGGATTAAAGCTAAATGACAGCTGCAATATTTGACTAGAACGATCTATAAGTTCTCCACATCCCCATTCACCTTCGGTCCTTCAACTATAGTCACAAACCATTACACTTATATCAACTTTATTTTCTCTACCCTCCGCCATAACATGGGATTAACTGTAAATCAAGACGAAATCCTAAATAAGTTCATGAATTTGCTGACAATGTATCTCGGTGTCTACATTGGATAGGCGGGCACATAGCACGTATCTTTGAATTTTGTAACTATTACAGCCGGAATTGTGAATTGCTTGACTATAGGATTTGAAAAACTCAGCAAATGATTTTCTTTTGCGCTTTACTTGTTCAGTCTAGGCGCCCGTTCAGGATCTCTCCAGTACAAACAAGCCTCCTTTCGAATCTCATCCTTTTCCACCTTTGTATCCTTAGGCTGAACCACAATCTGCAGCGGCGAATCATCTTCACCCTTATACGCTGGCCACTTAGGGCTACCGGGAAATCTATGACGGTTAGGATCTCCCGTAGCAACAAAGCTAGCCAGATATCCGTGGTAGATGTGGCTGATCTCTGGATATTGAGTCGTTGGCTCGTCCCAGGTGAATGCCGTGTCAGCAGTATGCGGAATACCCTGCCAAGCAGGGAAACTGTTATTGGTGTTGAAGCGGACTTTCCAGGTGGGTACGCCGGCGATGGATGCCCGGTATGCTGTCTCCTGGCCAGGACAGACGTAGGCATAGTCGGTCCAAGCAGCTGAGATGCGATCGTACTGTGTGCTATTTGGCGAATTGGCGAAGGGGGAATCTTTATACTTTGCTGGATCAGGGTACAAAGCGCTCAGCTCTGCTAGATCCTTCTTTGTGAGAGCTGGAGAGATGTTGTGAAGGTAGTCCAAGAAGTCCTTGTTCGTCTCGAGATCACCAGGCGTGTAGAACTTCCCTTCGTCGTTGACGTTAGATGTTATGGTCGGAACGTGGAAAAAGGTTCCATCATAACCGGATTGTGAACCTGGCTTCTCAAATAGAGGACCTCCATGCACTGGCTGGAACGGCCACGTCAGCGCAGGGTCATAATCGTGGTAGAGCTTTGTGCTGATGTTTCTAATCTTGTTGATGTCTGCTTCGCGAAGACACTTGAGTGTAGCCTTGTCCGTTTTGGTCTTGTCACAACCAAGGTAAGTAATATACTCGTCGTACTGACGCTTGTACAGAGGATAAGTCGCGTTGGGGAAGGCTCTGGAAGTGACCGATCCAGACTGATGGATCGCCCGTGCAAACAATGGCTTAGAGTCCTTGCCGTAGTTGTGGAAGTAGTGAATTCCCACCGAGTGACCGCCAGCAGAGCGTCCACCAATAGTCACGGCATCTTTATCGCCACCAAAAGCGCCAATATGCTTTTGCACAAACTCCAAGAATTGATGCTGGTCCCGAATGCCCAGGTTCGACAGACCCTCATCTTGGAAAAGCTTCGACGGCAGGAAGCCCAGCGAGTTGACGCGGTAGTGAAAGCTGACTACAACAATGGGGACTTTAGATGAAGCTGCAAATGCTGCTCCGTCAAAACTGCCCCAGCTGCCAGAGTAGAAAGCACCTCCGTGGATCCAAACAAGAACAGGCAGTTTCTTGCTCAAGGGGACTCCCTGAGTTCGAAAGACATTGAAGTTGAGACAAGCCTCGCTCTGGGAGTCAATCGGGGTCTTGGCCGATGCTTCTTGGATACAAGTCTTTCCGTAGCTGTCGGCTCGCTTGATTCCCTTGAACTGCTTCGGCCAGTCCACAGCTTGGAAGCGGTGGTCTCCAGTAGGCTGAGTTGCATAGTCGATGCCAAGCCAGGCGTCAACGGACGCGGGTAGTTCCTGCTTGGTGAAGGTGCTGTTGATCGTGGTGCCAGAGAAGCTACCATAGCCGTTGAGCTTGACAGGCTTGGAGTTTGCTCCAGAAGCCTGCTGAACAGGCCAAAGGGCCAACAACGTGCTGAGGTTTGACAAGACCTTCATGTTTACTGGTCGACTATGACAGGTCTGACAGAAAAAGTCAACGATGGGGAAGAGGAATCTGTGCTGGACTATATATCACTCAAACCTCACTCTAGTATGATCATCGTATGCCAAAAGAAGTCAATTCTCCGCAACGCAATCGGCGTTACCCCGAAATCCCCTCACATCGCGCAATTTTCCGGTTTATCTACCAAACTTGTACAATTCCAAGGATCGGCAGAGGCATTTGCACGAACTGGTGGAGTATGGTATCATCGTTATCGGGCTCGGGCATAGAATTGGGTCCGAGAATGGTTCGCCGAATATCGGCATTTTTACACGGCGATCTTTGGTTACAATGATCTAACCACAAATCTAACCGCAAATCAAGCCATGTAACCAATGCTAGGAAGTGGAAAATATATATAGTAACTCTTTTAG